>AODS02000395.1:0-28722 GCA_000331325.2 Crithidia fasciculata | reverse complement strand
ACGGAGTGTCAGTGCACAGTGCTCTGAAAGAAGTCCGTTGAATGTCTCTCATCCCGCACAGGCGCGACAGGGTGGGCCGCAGCAGCAGCAGCAGCAGCAGCAGCAGCGGTGTGCTCTTGGGGAACTAACACCCGCGGCGTCTCATCGATAGGAGCTGCAGCGGCTACGGGTCCCCTCCTCCTCCGGTCACGCGCGCACACAGATCCACGCACGCGCGGCAGCAGCTGGTGCTCTCCCTCTCCCGCTGCCCCCGTCTCTCTCCGCCTCCTGAAATCGAGGTGCGCCGACGAGGGAAGCGTCGCAGCCCGTTAGACAGAGACGTCGCGCTTGTGCATGCGCGCGTGTGCGTGTGCGCACGGCAGCAGGTCAGCAGGCAGCAGCAGCAGCGGCCCACAGCCACACGCGGTCACGCAAATTCACACACACAGACACACGGCGCAGGCGGCGCAGAGGAGGCTCAACATTTGTACACATTCGAAGTGTCCGCATGGGTGCAAAGTCGGTCCGCTCGTCGTTAGAAAGTGTTTTCATCACCGCACTCCTCTCTGTCGGCCGCGCACGCGCACGCGCACACAACGCACACAGCACGCCTGGCAGCGGTGCTGGTGGCGGGGAGGCCGTGGCGGTCGTGTGCAGCAGCAGCCGCACACCCAGCACACACCCAGCCACAACCACCCAGCCACAACCACACAGTCACACACACACGTCACACAATGCCGCGGGGCACAGCGGGGCCGAGAGCACTGCGGGGCGGGGCACGCTCAGAGGAGAGCGAGGGACACGCGGTCCCACCTCGAGTTGTGTTGTGTCAGTCACGCAGCGTCAGTCGCGCACTACAACTGTGTGGCATCACGCAGCCCCGCCCTCGCTCTCACACACGCACGCACACACATCCGCGCACGCCCTCCCGCTGTGGCGGCGCCCCCTCCTCCGCTTCCTCGGCCTGCTGCGCCACCAGCCGCCCCCTGTCGGCTGCGTCAGCCCGGTGTTGCGGATTATCATCGGTACGGAGTGTCAGTGCACAGTGCTCTGAAAGAAGTCCGTTGAATGTCTCTCATCCCGCACAGGCGCGACAGGGTGGGCCGCAGCAGCAGCAGCAGCAGCAGCAGCAGCGGTGTGCTCTTGGGGAACTAACACCCGCGGCGTCTCATCGATAGGAGCTGCAGCGGCTACGGGTCCCCTCCTCCTCCGGTCACGCGCGCACACAGATCCACGCACGCGCGGCAGCAGCTGGTGCTCTCCCTCTCCCGCTGCCCCCGTCTCTCTCCGCCTCCTGAAATCGAGGTGCGCCGACGAGGGAAGCGTCGCAGCCCGTTAGACAGAGACGTCGCGCTTGTGCATGCGCGCGTGTGCGTGTGCGCACGGCAGCAGGTCAGCAGGCAGCAGCAGCAGCGGCCCACAGCCACGCACCTCAGGATCACAGCAAAAATTCACACACAACAGACAGACACACGCGCAGAGCGGCGCGAGGAGGGCTAACATATTGTAATAACAATATCGAAAGTAGATTCACGCAAATGGGAATGCAAAAGAATCAGATCCCGACATCAGTCGTCTATAGAAGTGATTTTCATCAACCGCACATTACCTCACCTGATCAGCGCCCGCGCCAGCGCGCACCGGCAGCACACAGAACAACATAGCCACGACTCAGGCCAAAGCGAGTAGCTAGAGATGGTGGAAGATGAGGCCGCTGGCGGTCGTGCCGCAGCAGCAGCGCGCACACGACAGCACACAACACAGCCAGGGCGAACACAACACACAGTAATACAACACAGTCACACAGTGCGCGGGGCACAGCAGGGGCCGAGGCATGCGGGGCGGGGCCTACGCTCAGAGGAGAGCGAGGGACACGCGTCCACCTCGAGTTGTGTTGTCGTCAGTCACGCGAGCGTCAGTCGGCACTCAACTGTTGTGGCATCACGCAGCCCCGGCTGCCTCGCTCTCACACACGCACGCACACACATCCGCGCACGCCCTCCCGCTGTGGCGGCGCCCCCTCCTCCGCTTCCTCGGCCTGCTGCGCCACCAGCCGCCCCCTGTCGGCTGCGTCAGCCCGGTGTTGCGGATTATCATCGGTACGGAGTGTCAGTGCACAGTGCTCTGAAAGAAGTCCGTTGAATGTCTCTCATCCCGCACAGGCGCGACAGGGTGGGCCGCAGCAGCAGCAGCAGCAGCAGCAGCAGCGGTGTGCTCTTGGGGAACTAACACCCGCGGCGTCTCATCGATAGGAGCTGCAGCGGCTACGGGTCCCCTCCTCCTCCGGTCACGCGCGCACACAGATCCACGCACGCGCGGCAGCAGCTGGTGCTCTCCCTCTCCCGCTGCCCCCGTCTCTCTCCGCCTCCTGAAATCGAGGTGCGCCGACGAGGGAAGCGTCGCAGCCCGTTAGACAGAGACGTCGCGCTTGTGCATGCGCGCGTGTGCGTGTGCGCACGGCAGCAGGTCAGCAGGCAGCAGCAGCAGCGGCCCACAGCCACGCACGGTCACGCAAATTTACACACGCACACAGACAGACAACGCGCTCTGGCGGCGCGCAGAGGAGGCTCAACATTTGTACACATTCGAAGTGTCCGCATGGGTGCAAAGTCGGGTCCGCTCGTCGTTAGAAAGGTTTTCATCACCGCACTCCTCTCTGTCGGCCGCCTACGGTACTCACAGGTACACACACCGCAGAAACATATCCATCAAGAGACTGGCCATAAAAAAAAAAAAGCTTTGCTTATTGGTTTCACCGTTGTTCGATTCGCTTCGGTCGGTGGACGATGCGGTGAGTCGCGGAGGGAGGAGGTTAAACGCATTGACGTACGTATCGGTTTGTGCGTATCTGCAGCAGGGAGATCCCAATGTCGTACGCGACTACGTGTGGGTTAAGAAGATGTCGGTGAAACTCTCCCTCGTCGGTGTTTTTCTCTGTATGTGCCGGTGAAAGTGGAGGCGTCTGGTCCGCTGACTTCTGCTGATTCTGACGTATGTGGCAGGCCTCGACTCTGGAAGACTGCAGGAAAGGGAAAATCCAGCGAGGGTCACGCGGTGGAACGACGTGGAGGGCGTCATCCGCATCGTGCGTTGTTGAGCCGACGGCGCTAGGAGCGCTATTCTCGGGGTGGTAGGTAGGACAGCCACGGCCTCCACAGATCCGTGAAACGCCGCCGCTCGTCGCGGATAAGTTCTGCGATTAAGTCAGGCAGCAGCGTTGCGGTGCTGTCTAGGTCTATACGCACACTCTGTTCGCTCAGCGTGGTTGGGGCAGACCTAGCTAAGGCTGCAGGCGGGCCGACAAGGCTGGTGTGTGCGCATGTGCGAGAGAGTGGCGTCGATGTCTCAGCGACCTTAAAATTAGAGCACTCAGTGGGCCGCGTAGCTCCCACGATGTCTGCCCTGCTGTCACTGTGTGCATCTGCATGGCAGCTCGCTTGGTTTTCTTCTTCTGCTGGCTGCACCGCTTTCTCCTCGGCAGCAGCGGCAGCAGGGTCGGAAAAGAGATTCTGCAAGAGGTGGTGCTGGTGGAACATGGATGGCAACGCTGCTGGCGACTGCCGCGGCAGATGCAAGGATGGGTAGCCGTACTGCTTCGTCTCCGCCTGCGCAGCCGTGATGGCCAGCGCGCGATCGATTCCAAGGGCAGAGACTGAGATCGGTGGTGAGAGGGGAAGACACAACCGTGGAGGTGCGGCATCGGGAGTGGTGCTCGCTTTCTGGTTTTGTTGGCGCCGTTCGTGTCGCAGAATAGACTGGACCGGGTGGTGGGAGCGGCCAGGCGGCTTCATGGCGTCCTCCAGTCGGTGGTGCCGCTGTGCAAAGCAGCGCCGATCCAAAGCGGGCCAGTCGCGTGTGGTGCCGCCACGAATCAAACGAGACGAGTGTCGCACACCGCTGCTGCCGCTGTCAACGGGTGACGATGCTGCTGCTGCTGCTGCTGCTCTTGCCGCTTCTCTCGCTGCCGCGGTCAGCGTCTCTTCATCTGCATCTGCAGCATCTTCACTCTCCTCCTCGTCGTCGCCTTCGCTGCCCTCTGCGTGGTGGCTGCGTTCTGCTTCGTAGATGCGGGGTGCCGTCTTCGTCGTAGGTGTGCACCTCCACGCCAAACGGCAGCAATTGCACAGAAGCTGCCTCTGCTACATCCTCTGCTAACCCTCTTTCACCCGTATCCGCCTCTTCTTCGGCATGCGGGGCGGTAGGAGACTCCGCGGTGCTGAGCGCAGCGAGGGTGCGGTGCAGGCGATCATGCTGTTCACTGCGTCGCCAATGCATTGCAAAGGCGCGCGTCGCTGCACCGCCACTGCGTGCGAGCACATCCATCGAGGCTGACTCCCATTTTTCTTCCGCCTTCTGCTGCTCACCACCGTGCCGTGTGATGATTTCTGCTTTCTTCTCTTCCTCCTCTTCTTCACCTATCTGTTCACGCGCTTCGGTGTGATCGCCAGCGGCGATGAAACGCAGCAGCTTCTGTGCCACCTCCGTCGTGCTCGGGTGGGAGGCAGCGGTTACGTAGCCTCGCGAGGTGCCGCCCCGCGCACTCTGTAAAGTATCAGGTCCTACATCACTCAGAGTGTTGTGCCGGGTGCTGCTGGTCTCCTGCGTCTGCGCCGCCTGCCGCTCTACCGCTGTCATCTCCGCCGTATTGAGCTGATAAAAGCACTCTAGCCGCGACCACCACGACGTCGACATTACCGACTGTACACCGCTCGCACTCTCACTGCCGTGCGTGACGCGGCGCAGCACCTCCAGCCCTGCCTTCAGCTCCACAAAACAGAGGGCAGGAGAGGGAGTGCTCGACAACGTCAGTTCTGTACCACCGCTGCTCACATCTGCGAGTGTGAAGGCGAAGTTCACCGTGGCGGTAGCGGTAGTGCCGTCGTGAATGGACCAGCACAAATGCACGTCTCCTCCTCCTCCCTTTTCTCCCTTTGATTCACACAGTTTATCTCGTCGCACGCGCGGCGCGGCGGCGCGCAGCTGCAACACGCACAGCAGCGGCTCCGCTTGCGACGCGCTGATCGCCTCGTATGGTAAAGCGGGCACATAATCCAGGTCTATCAGCCGCTGAAGGACGTGCGGCGGCGCCAACAACGCGTCCTTCTCAAACTTGTCTGCATTATTCTGCTCGCATGCTGTGTCTTCACAGTTTTCCTGGACCTGTTGCGATGGAGGCTGGTGTGTCGTTGACGCGCTCCTGCGCAGCGCACTCGACACCGCCCTTTCCCACCATGCCGGTGCGTCATGTGCGAAAAACCCAGTGTACCACTCTTCTCGCGGCACCACGGCGCCACAGCACAGCGACGCTGGGTCTTGCGGGTCGTGGTCGGTCAGCAGCGGCTCCGGCACCGCTGCGGGGATGGTGGGCAGGTCGAAGGCGTGTAGTGCGGGTGGAAGGGACCACGTGACGCTTGTTGTGGGTGCTGCTGTGTTCTTTTCTGGTGCAAAAGGACGAGTGCGCTTCACGGGCATCCACCCAACACGACGGGAGCGGATGGCGTAGCTAAACGGTGAGGAAAAGCAACGCGCCACTGGGGACAGCGGCGATGGTGGTGGTGGTTGGCATTGCTGCTGCACTGCGTCGCAGACCGAGCTGTCTGTCACGTTATTGCACGAAGCGTTCACTGATGCTGGCTGCTCATGCATCGCCTCCTCCTTTATTTTTTGTCGCCTCTCCGGTGCAGCTGCCGGAACAATCTCCCACTTTCCACGCGTGCTTCGCTGCCACTTTAAGCGTAGAGGGGCCCCAGTAAGAAGGTCATAGTTCACCTGCGGCATCCGCTGCGAGAAGGAAGCACCGAAGACGCTACTGCTGCTTCTATTGTTGTTGTCTTCTCCAGACGCATGAGCATCGCTGACGCACGCATGATAAGGCATGTGAGAATGCAGCCCAGTGACGAGCCACGACTTGCGCAGACGGAATATCCAGCTGGCACACGGCGTTAGCAACGAGCCGCGCCGCGCCTCGCGAGCAAACAAGTTGCCGCCGCTTTGAGGATCGTGTGGTACCGAATCTGCCGGAAACACGGAGCAGCCATCGGGCCATGCCCCCAGCGGCGACGCAATTTCCGCGCCGCTTGTCTGCACAGGTGGCATGAGCACGGTGGCGGAGCTTGGTGGGTAGTGCGAGCGCAACCATGCGCGCGTCGCCAACATATCACAGCCCTCAAAGCCAGTCTTTTTGTTGCTCTGCTGCTGTTGAGCTTGAAGCAGCCTCTCCTCCATCTCCACCAGCTGCGAGTCCCCTTCTAAGGTCCAGTCACGGCCATTCCAAAGAAGGTGAGAGGCGGCTGGCGCCATCGCCGCCAACTCGGTGCAGTCGTCTTTTGTTGTTGCGGTCTCAGCCTTCCACCACGCCGCTGTGGATGGCGACTGGAGCGCGCGCCGAAGAGCAAGCTGCAGCGCTGCTGTACCCGTAGTCCGTGAGAGAAGTGTGCGCTCCACACAGGTTTCCACCGGCACCCGCCGCGTCGCCAGTGAAAGCTGTTCAGCATTGCGCGCCGCAGCACACGTCGCTTCAGCAGCGTCCGCCACATCGCGTGGTGCCGCACAGCTTTCCACAGCTTCGTCTCCCATCGCGTAGGGCCGCTCTGCCAACAGCTGCAGCTGCGGGACACGTTGGTGAAGTCGACAGCTGGTGAAGGTGCGAAGGGCATCGGCAGAGGCGTCGGCGCACACCTGCGCGTCGGCGTACATGGATTTAAATGTCCAAACTGTAGGCTCTCCCGTTGCTGCTGGCGATGACGAAGTATTTTCTTCTCCAGCACTCACAGGTGGGCTGAGGGGAGGGTTGCACCACCGTGAAGGTGGCATCGAAGACTGCAGTGGATGCTGTCCACTTCCTCGACCCTGTGTGACCCACTCTGCCCACGGTGTCGCAAGACGAGCTGAGAAGGGCGAGGCGTGACGGCATACGTGACACGGCAATGTCAACGCATCAAATAGCAGTCCAGAGGTAGAGGAAGATGACGACACTGCAGGAGCTCGTTCACTGCTCGGTGAACACAGCTGTGCCTGGCGTGTGTGCGTCTCTGGCACCGGCAGCAGGTGCGTCATGGCGCTCATAAACGAGTGAAAGGAGGTGCGGCTGCCGCAGCAATGGCCGGCGATGGTCGGCGCGAGCGCGAAGACGGAGAGCAGCGCCGCGCTGATGCTCCAACCCTCGCCAGCACAATAATCGCTGTCTTTGCGCGGCAGCTGTGCGGTACTCGCATTCTCTTTTGAGACCGATGCATCAGCGGCCGCAGCGACGGGCGTGGCGGAGACACGCGTGCCGGTTTGTGGTGTGGCAGCAGGAGCACATGCTGAACACTGCACCGCCGGTGATGATCCGGTAACGCCGTCGGGCTCTGTCCGGGAGTGCTGAGGTGCGGCCTTCTCGAGCGCAGCGATGCGGATGACAGGGGGGCGATACCAGTGCCCGCCACGTGACCGTCGCAGCATCGACGCAACGACGACAACAACAGAGGGAGAAGAGAAAGAAAAAAAAAAGTGCGCGGACGAGTGCAAAAGAGAGTTTCACGAATGCAGTGTATACATAGCAAGGAAGGAAGAGGAAGAGAAGAAAAGCTACGGCTCTGTATTTACTGCTCTGTCTATGTGCTGCAGTTTATTATTATTATTGTTGTTTCTGGTGACGCTGCCTAGTCAAACGTGGGGTAAGTGTTCCAAGACTTGACGCGCAAGATCGTGCTGTCTGAGAATGAGAGGAAAAAATTTTTTTAAAGGAAAAAGAAAGAACACGAGAGAGAGGGAAAGCAAGCTGGAGAGCAGCACCAACCATTCGTGTCCGTGGCGCTGTGAAAACAGGAGAGGAGAAGCGGTGAGAGGGGAAGGAGAAGATAACAAGGAAAACACTAAAGTGGTTTGGCAAACCTGTTGTCGCTGTGGAACGTGAGAAAGGGCAAGAGGCTGCTATCTAATCCAATGTCGACGAGCAATGAGGCGAGCGGGAGCTTGTTGTTCTCGACACTCTCTTGCATTTCTCCCACCACAGTTACAACACCATTGCCGAGTTATTTTTTTCTCTAAATGCCGGACCGAGAAAGAGAAAGAGAGAGAAGTGGAAAGCTTTAAGTTGACGGGCAGACATGACGGGTGCGTCAGCGACCTTTCACACTTCTTCCTCCTCCCTCCTTGCTCTTTATCAGCGAAGTTCGCATTTTATACTGTCGCACCGCTTTTACTCAGAAAAAGAAAAGGCGGTGCAACGTTGCGCCAAGACGCGCTTATACCTCATGTCCTTGTCACATTCTGCTCACTTCTATAACATTTCTTTTTTCCTTTTTTTTCAGGTTTAAAGGTGAACATTTTTTAAAAAAGCCTTTGATTCCGACATATATTTTTTTTTTTCTTTGGCCATAGCCACGGTCGAGGGTGCATCCATAACTAGGTGGAAGCGGTGCAAAAGAAAAAAAAAAGAAGAAAATGGTTGAGAGGCGTGAGAAGAGAGAGATGGGTTCGAACAACTTCTTCTTCATCTTCTGCCTTTTTCTTTACTAGTTTGGTGAGAAAGACCTCGTGTGTGCGTGCGCGTGTGTACTTGTGAAAAGAGAAGTAGAAATAGATAGAGATAGAGAGAGAGAAGACAGACCAATTTAAGAAAACAATTTTTTTTTAACAGTAAAAAATTAAGAAAAAGGCCAAGTCAAGTCGCTAAAGTGTCGTTCAATAAAACAAATCCCCAAGAAGCCAATGGAACGAAGATATAAAATAAAAAAGGGGCGGTATAAGAAGAAAGGGGGAAAAACAAAAGGGAGAAAAATAGGGCCAATGAAACGACGTGCAGAGCAAACTAAGAGTAGACAAAAAAGAGAAAAAAAGAGTTTGTTCCCGCTACAACGCCGAGACGCTTCCCACTCCGTGGTCGTGGACGCCGCTATTGAAGTAAGTGAATTCAATATGTTGCAGCCACGTCGTGACCGGTAAGGAGCGTGCAGGAAGCTAATCATCGGAAGAAAAAAAAAAGAACTCGAAGATGAAAGAGAAGAGAAATAGTGCACTTCTTTTTTATTTCTGAGATCCTTTTTTTTTTCATGAGTGCAGGCAACGCGTATAAGCAGAGAGCCGCTACGAAGTAGGATAAGGGAAATTTTTCTTTGTTTTTCTTTTAAAATGGAGCAAAACAGAAAACAAATTAAAGAAGTTGGAAACAGGGTGAATCCTTCTTTACCTCTTCGTTCTTTTAATCCGCTAGACATCCCCTAAAAAAAAAATGTTGACGAGACATATAGGTAAATGGGATCGGGTAACCCATTTAAGTCAGAGGAGCTATATGCGTGGGGGGCAATTGATTTTTTTTTTGGAAAAAAAAAAACAAGAACGAAGAAAGGCTCAGCTAGCTAAAGGGTAAAAATAAAGAGAGAGAAGGGTCTTGTGTATCGAGAAGCATGGCCCAAAACTGTTCCCCTGTGATTTCTTTTATTCTTATGATACTTCGTTTTCTTTCATGTATCCGTGAACATGGCGCGCATGAACATAAACGCACAACACTGTGATCAGCGGAGAGGTGAGAATACGTGCCTACACTCCTTTTCCCCCCGTTTTTTCCTTTAAATGCTTCGCTGTTTCCCATTTTCCCCCATTTTAGGAGGTGCCTCGACGAAGCAAAGGGAAAGACAGAGAGAAACATTTGAAGCACTGAAGAAAAAAAAAAGTCCAAGGGACAAAAAAAGAGAGAGGTTCTTTAGATGAAGTCACGTATATAAGCACAGCAGGCGTTACGCTTCTCTCCCTCTCCGCGTCACACAGCTACCACAAGAATGCTTTAGCAGGCATTTTCGTTGGCAGGAAAACAAAGAAGCAAACAACAACAACAAAAAAGAAGTAGACAGCGAATCAGTGAGCGTGAGGAACAGCGAAAGTAGGAAGAAGAAGGATTAAGAAGAGAAGAAAAACTCCAAGATGAGACATGAAGGAGCTCCGAAGAAGAAATTGGGGACTCACGTTCTTCCTTCTTTTAGATACAAAGAGAGAAACCAGACAAAAACAGAGAGAGCAAATAAACAAAAGTGGGCCGTTTTGGTTTTTTTTTTTAGAGCCGCTTTCATTCAGAACAGAAAAAGGCAGAAAAATTACGATCGTGATCACGCCGACCCAGCTGAAGAGAGACGAAAACAAAACAACAACAACAAAAGAAAAAAAAACAGAAATTCGGAAAGAGACGGTGATGCGGAATCGAAGATATATATATTTTAAATAGGGCCACTCGACACACCTTCACCACTTTCTGCGACGTTAATTGCCTAATCGTCTTCAAGTAGGAAAATAAAAATGTTGGACAACGAAGAAGGACAGAGCAACGGTGGGGACTAGAATGAGGCCCCACAAACGACAGAAAGAAGACTTCTCCTCATCGATACTTTTTTTTTTCCCGTTTGCGCTTGTACGTGCTTCTCGTCCAACCCGTCTCCTTTCATATTGCCTGCGCTTCTTCGGTTGGACGCAGAGAGATATTTCAAAAGAAGCAACATACATAAACGCGAGTTCGGGGTGCTCCTCCGCCACGCGAATTCGTATCAGTGGCGACAGACACCATTCCAAAGAACACCCTCAACACAAAGCTCACACAAAAGGCAAGAGCGGGAACCTGCGAAGCCTCAGGACGGCATCCTGAGCGCGATTATCCACAGTTAAGCCCGCAACGCCGTGATACCCAGCCACTAAGAAACGGTAGAGACGACGCCTACGCGGAAGGAAGCGAAGAGCATGGAAGGGTCGCAATTCTCGCACCACGATCCCCAGCCAAAACAAGCACTGCTGGCGTCTCCTCTCCCTCTCACAGAGGCTTTCACTCTCTGCCAGCCTCCCGCATTTACAACGACGTGCTGAGGTACTTCTTGGCGAGCGCCTCGGTGGTGGTCGACTTGGGGCGTTCCAGCGGGCGGCCCTGCAGGCGGTCCCACACGACGCCGGACAGCACGCCCATCTGGCGCGACAGGCCGAAGAGCACGGTGTAGTAGTCCTGCTCCTTCAGCCCGTAGTGCTGCAGCAGCACGCCGGAGTGCGCGTCGACGTTGGGGTAGGGGTTCTTGGTCTTGCCGTGCTCGGTGAGGATGCCGGGCATGATCTTGTAGATGGTGTTGACCAGCTTGAACAGGTCGTCCTCGAAGTGGTGGCGCAGGCAGAAGTCGCGCTGGCACGTGTAGCGGGGGTCGGTCTTGCGCAGCACGGCGTGGCCGTAGCCCGGCACCACGTGGCCCGACTTGAGCAGCTCCCACGTGTACTTGTTCAGCGCCTTCTCCAGCGCCGCCTCGTCGCTCACGTTGACGCCGTCCGCCTTGACGCGGTCCTGCATGCTGAACAGGTACTTCAGCACCTCCTGGTTGGCCAGCCCGTGCAGCGGCCCGGCCAGCCCGTTCAGGCCGGCGGCGAAGGACAGGTAGGGGTCGCTCAGCGCAGACGCCACCAGCGTCGTCGTGTGCGCCGACACGTTGCCGCCCTCGTGGTCGACGTGGATGGACAGGTACAGCCGCATGCAGTCCCAGAACTCCTGGTCCTTGAAGCCCAGCATGTTGGTGAAGTTGGCGGCCCAGTCCAGGTCGCTGTTGCTGGCCGCCGCCACCTCCACCTGGCCCTTGGTCACGCGGTTGTAGATCATCGCGGCCACGGCCGGCGTGCGCGCGACCATGTCCAGCGCGTCGTCCAGCGCGTACTCCCAGTACGTCTTCTTGTTCGACTTGCCCGTCGCGTACGCCTCGGCGAACTTCGAGTACGTCTGCAGCGCCATCACGCCCACCGTGAAGGCCGTCATCGGGTGCGCGTTGGCCGGCAGCGCCGCGATCGCCTTCTGCGCCGCCGCGATGGCGTCGGCGTCGGCGCGGCGGTGCAGCTCCGTGGTGAGCGCCTTGGTCTGGTCCGCCGTGGGCACCTCGCCCGTCATGAGCAGCCAGAACATCGCCTCCGGCAGCGGCTCGCTCCCGCCCGCCGCCTTGGGCAGCGCCTTCTGGCACTCCGGGATCGTGCGGCCGCGGAACCGGATGCCGTCCATCGCGTCCAGCAGCGACGGCTCGTACACCAGCCCGGTGATCCCGCGCATCCCGCCGTACGCCGCCTCCACCGTCGCGTCGCTCAGCTTCTCGTGGCCGTGCTTCTTCTTCAGGTCCGCGATCTTCTGCTGGTCCACCTTGTTGCGCTTCAGCATCTGGTCCTTCATGTCGTCCACCACGGACGACGCCATGCGCAGGCCCGCCACGCCGCGGATCATCGAGCAACGAGCAGCGCGCATTGTCGCGACAACGGTGTGTAAGTGGGTGTGGTTGATGTGGTTGGTTGTGGAAGGTTTGTGGGGTTTGGGTGTGGAGTTGTGGGTGGGGGAATTAGTGGAAGCTAGTGGGAGGCAGTAGTTAAACCTGCGGTGGTGTGAGAGGGAGAAAGAGAGAGGAGGCATAAGAGGAGAGAGTGGTGGGGAAACGAGAGGGAAACTGAGTGAAGGGGTGCGTTGTGTTGCGGCACGCGTCCAGGAGCTGCCACACCGGCTGCTCTGCAGGTGTCACACTGTCACGGGAAGGAGAAAGCTTGGAAAAACAAAAGCAGCTGAAACGGCACAGGGGCGGCTGCGTTGCGCTCGTACTTCGGCTTTGGCAGGACGGCGGAGTGGCCGCAGATCAGATGGAGTGTGAAGAGAGAAACAGAGAAAATAAAGCTAGCGAAGCGATGAAAAAATTGTATTTACACTGCACGTCGAGGGAGAGCAGGAAAGCTCTGCAGTGAAATGGAGAGGCTTTGCCTGCCGACGCACCCGGAGCACGTATGCGCGTGTGTGTGTGGAAGTGGGCGTGTCCGGGCACACGGCCACGGAGGCATGTTTGGAAATATGCGGCGCGCTGCGAACACTCCCCGCTGCCCGCGCCACCGCGCAGCCACACGCACACGCGCGTCGTGAGTGGGCAGGTGAAGGCGGTGGGACACCGTCTGATGGCGACGGCAGAGAGCAGCGGGGGCGGCGGCCTCCTACCAAGGAAAAAGGAAAAAGACAGGTGAAGAGAGGGAGGAAAGGAACGAGTCGGAGAGCGGGCGAGCTCGCAGAAACCGGAGAGCACGGCGCGCGTGTTCGTTTGTGGGTGAAACAGCCGGCTCGTACAGGGAGAAACACAGAAAAAGAGGAGGGAAAGGAGGCCTAGCGAAGACTGGAGCTAACAAGTATAACATATAAATGCAAAGGCGGTAAGAGAAAAAAAAAAGAAAAGCTATATATTATCGTTTTCAGAGGCGGTAGCGGAGCGCGGTGGCTCCGATTATGGACTTGGCCACCGCGTTGGCGGTGGGTGTGCGTGTGTGCGCGCAGCGGCATCTACGCTTGCCACTGCGTGTGTCTGTGGGCGGGTGGCGCCGTGCGGCCGCAACCGATGCGCCGGCTGTGCACCACACACCAGGCGGGGGCTTGGCAGCGTCGCGGAGCACCAGCGTATGGGTGACGGAGTGCGTGTTGTGACCGCCGCTCTCTCGTCGCCCACCCCAGTGCTCTCTCGCCGACGCCGTCGCGCTCTCTGCACCCCCTCCCGCGTTTACAGCGACGTGCTGAGGTACTTCTTGGCGAGCGCCTCGGTGGTGGTCGACTTGGGGCGTTCCAGCGGGCGGCCCTGCAGGCGGTCCCACACGACGCCGGACAGCACGCCCATCTGGCGCGACAGGCCGAAGAGCACGGTGTAGTAGTCCTGCTCCTTCAGCCCGTAGTGCTGCAGCAGCACGCCGGAGTGCGCGTCGACGTTGGGGTAGGGGTTCTTGGTCTTGCCGTGCTCGGTGAGGATGCCGGGCATGATCTTGTAGATGGTGTTGACCAGCTTGAACAGGTCGTCCTCGAAGTGGTGGCGCAGGCAGAAGTCGCGCTGGCACGTGTAGCGGGGGTCGGTCTTGCGCAGCACGGCGTGGCCGTAGCCCGGCACCACGTGGCCCGACTTGAGCAGCTCCCACGTGTACTTGTTCAGCGCCTTCTCCAGCGCCGCCTCGTCGCTCACGTTGACGCCGTCCGCCTTGACGCGGTCCTGCATGCTGAACAGGTACTTCAGCACCTCCTGGTTGGCCAGCCCGTGCAGCGGCCCGGCCAGCCCGTTCAGGCCGGCGGCGAAGGACAGGTAGGGGTCGCTCAGCGCAGACGCCACCAGCGTCGTCGTGTGCGCCGACACGTTGCCGCCCTCGTGGTCGACGTGGATGGACAGGTACAGCCGCATGCAGTCCCAGAACTCCTGGTCCTTGAAGCCCAGCATGTTCGTGAAGTTGGCGGCCCAGTCCAGGTCGCTGTTGCTGGCCGCCGCCACCTCCACCTGGCCCTTGGTCACGCGGTTGTAGATCATCGCGGCCACGGCCGGCGTGCGCGCGACCATGTCCAGCGCGTCGTCCAGCGCGTACTCCCAGTACGTCTTCTTGTTCGACTTGCCCGTCGCGTACGCCTCGGCGAACTTCGAGTACGTCTGCAGCGCCATCACGCCCACCGTGAAGGCCGTCATCGGGTGCGCGTTGGCCGGCAGCGCCGCGATCGCCTTCTGCGCCGCCGCGATGGCGTCGGCGTCGGCGCGGCGGTGCAGCTCCGTGGTGAGCGCCTTGGTCTGGTCCGCCGTGGGCACCTCGCCCGTCATGAGCAGCCAGAACATCGCCTCCGGCAGCGGCTCGCTCCCGCCCGCCGCCTTGGGCAGCGCCTTCTGGCACTCCGGGATCGTGCGGCCGCGGAACCGGATGCCGTCCATCGCGTCCAGCAGCGACGGCTCGTACACCAGCCCGGTGATCCCGCGCATCCCGCCGTACGCCGCCTCCACCGTCGCGTCGCTCAGCTTCTCGTGGCCGTGCTTCTTCTTCAGGTCCGCGATCTTCTGCTGGTCCACCTTGTTGCGCTTCAGCATCTGGTCCTTCATGTCGTCCACCACGGACGACGCCATGCGCAGGCCCGCCACGCCGCGGATCATCGAGCAACGAGCAGCGCGCATTGTCACGACAACGGTGTGTGCGTGTGTGTGGTTGGTTGTGTGGGGTTTGTGGGGTTTGGGTGTGGAGTTGTGGGTGGGGGAATTAGTGGAAGTTAGTGGGAGGCAGTAGTTAAACCTGCGGTGGTGGTATTGATGGTGTGAGAGGGAGAGAGAGAGAGAGGCGAGAGAGAAAAGAGAGTGGTGGGAACACGAGGGTAGCACAATGATTAGTGATGTGCAGTGCTGTCCGCTTCTACATAGGTGCATACACAATGTCAATGCGGTGCTCTGAAAGGAGAGGAAAGAGAAAGAGGAAACATATGGTGGATGCCACGTGGCGGTGTTCAGGTAGCGCTGCTGAAATTGGTCACTCGCACTGTTCCGACGCCTCGAGACGACACGAACTAAACGTAACTTTTCTCCGCTCGTGTCTCGTGTTGCGGCAATACACTCCACACTCATTTCATCCTGCAGCATACAGTGCAGTCTGATGAAAGAAGCGGCGATCTAAAAAGTTGTGCTTACCAGGAAAAAAAAAAGAAGCGACTGTTATTGTCGGTATCGCACCCAGCAAAAAAAAATAATGAATTATGGTACGCCCGGTGCGCTACTGTAGCAGAGGAGGAGAAAAAAAACGAAAAAAATAAGGGTGGCGCTGATAAAGCAAAGAGTGTGCAGCAAAGGAGTACAACGACAAGAAGTATCAAAAAAGAAGATCTCACAGAGGCTCGCCAGTTTTTTTTTTTGGCAGAAAAAGTAGAAGCAAAAGATAAAATATGGCACGCGATGAATTTACACGGCAATGGTAACCGGAAATTGATTTAAAAGATGTGTGCCACATCGTTGACCTTTCAAAGGCTCAGTGTGCCCGCGATCTCTCCGTTCTTTATGGTGCATTGCCCTCCCTCGTCAGCTTTCTTTCTGCGCCACACCGCAGCCGCAGCACCACCTGCGAGCCGGTAAAGCACACAGCATCGCCCAAGGGCGGTGTGCCAGGGCCGTACACCAAGTCCACTATCGCCTCTTGCAGATGCAGCGACCGCCCCACAGCGCTGCGCACGAGACTGTACCGCACGTCTCCCACCGTGAAGGGGAGAGACGGCGGCGGCACATCCGGTGCCACCAACTCGATTCTGCCCATCGGTGTCAGCACCAGCACCGACGTGCACACACGCGTCGCAGGCGTCTGCGAAGGTGCCGGCACTGCAGTGGCAGGAGCCGGTGTGGCGGCACGCAGCAGAGGCCCTACATAGGTGAGATGACGTGCCGGGGCGGTCGCAGTAGTTGTAGTAGCGGCAGCGAGTGCGACGGGCGATGGCCGCGCGTCGTGTGCAGACACGACCACTGCCGCATCGTCAGTGAGAGAGTGACGCATCGGTTGATGTGTTGGTGATGGTGGCAGTGGCGATGGAGAAAAGGAAGACGCTCTCGGCGCCACCTGGTCATTTCCTTGCGTTGGGGCACCTTGTCCGTGGCGCTCCGTACTCGGTGTCGAAGTCGACAGCACAAAGCGCAGAACATCCTCGCTTAGGTCGAGGATGAGCTCGTGCGGTGTAGAGCCAGGAAGAGACGGTGTACGCGGGCGGGCCGCTGCGGGGACGATGGACTTGGGACGGAGAGAAGTCATCATTCGTGCCGCTGCCGCCGCCTGCGTGCGTCGGTGCAGCGGGGAGCCCTTCGCTGCAGCCTCGCCAACGTGTACGAGGGGCAGAGCAACACGCACCACTTTCACAGACGCATTTTTCTCATCCATAAGGTCCTCACGTTCCTCATCGATTTGGTGTGTCGCACCGCGGCTGTCACTGGAAGGAGGAGCAGTAGGGAGGGCACACCAGCATCCCCGCAGCTGCACGCCACCGTCCGGGTAGACATCTTCGAGCAGCGAAGGCAGGTAGCCGTGGCGAAGGTCTTGCAGAAAGTTGCCGCCCAGCGTCGACGGCGCAAAAGAGTGGGGGTCTGGTGCGGACGGATCATCATCGGGGCTGGTGGATTCTTTTAACGGTGCTGCTGTTGTGGTGAAGACTAGCACCACACCTTCTCCATAAGGCAGCGTCAGATGATCTGGCTGCACACCACGCAGCGAGCCCTTCTGCTGCGATGCCCCGCTGCTGCTGGCTGTTACCATCTTTGTGTACGTGGCAGCGGCGGTAGACAACGGCAGAATTCCCCGACTGCCCTTCAGCTCCTGCAGCGTCCACCACAGCACAAGCGTACCACCGTCACTCGTTGATGTAGTCCGCTGCTTCATGCTCGACTCCACAGCAGCCAAATAGTTGTGGTGCCGCGCCGTTCCGTTGAGGTCCACCAGCACCACCGTTCTCCCGTCGGCGCAGATGGTCAAAGGGAGCAGCGGCACACTCACGAGCTGACGGATAGAGGAGATGTGGGATACGGCGCGTACACGGCCCTTTTGACCAGCACCGCGACTGCTGTCCCTGTTGCTGCTGCTGCTCTGCGTTGCCGCCACGAACTCGAGAGATGACGTGTGATGAGCAGAACACGCAGTGGTGGTCATGGCGTTGAGCCGCTGAATGGACTTGATGAACTGCGTGGCAGCAGATCGATAGGCGGCAGGGAGAGATGCGGCGTCGGCGGGTGGGCGTGGCCGACGCAGCTCCGACTCCACCTGAGGAGAAGGAGGAGAAGAACAAACATAATCGCGACCTTCAACTTTGCTCACTGATGCGCCATCATCCTGGGATGTCGCAATACACACGTTGTCCAACTGTGGAGCACCAGCAGTTGGAGCAGTAAGAGAGGTTCCTATCGAACTTGAAGGTAGCAGCCGCATGACACGTGCCCTGCCGAAAACATTCGTAGACGTACGCGGGAGTGGACTCACAGGATGTGCAGCAGGCGCTTCCTTCGATACTGCATCGTCACCGCTTGCCCTTTCAGATAAGGGCTGTGCGGCGTCGAGAGGCTTTGCTAAGGGCGTTGGCGTGTCGGACGGCGCCGCGCGGGTGTCATAACGAGCACGGAGACGTGGCCCCGCCTTTGCTGGGTGCAGCGGCGCGTGCGGCTGTTGCAGCGAGAAATTGTCTTGTGGTGCTGCGTGGGTCAGTGGTGGGAGGAGTGGTGAGGCAGGGTGGCTGCCCTTTCTAGCCTGCGTTGAGCCGGGCATTCCACGTACCTATTTGTCTGTGTGCTGTGCTGAGTTGTGTTGTGTTGTGTTGTGTGTGTCGGTTCAGTTTCTTTGCTTTGTCACATTCATGCAGTACAAGTCCCGTGTAGTTCCCTTTATACCCATCGTCCATCGCGGCGATATGAATCAATAGAGAAAAGAGAAAATAATTGAAGGTGAGAAAGAGAGGAGTGTGAGACAGCACAAAGAGGCGTTGGAAGAAGATGACTAATGCTGCAGTCGGAGTGTCCCCTTCCCCTCTTTTGTATTTGTTGTTGACAGTCCCATTCGCAAGTTTTTTTCCCCCTTTCATCCCACAACGGCCGCCCGTCGAAGCTTGTCGACGGCGTACATCGTGAAGAACGCTAGAGTTTGTGTGCCCACCTTCACGTAGTCCGCTCTTTAGAGAAGAAAAAAAAAAAACAGTCAGGGGCTCGCGAACGGCAGCAACCCTTAACTACTTAGCACTGATCTGCTCAAGCGCAGATACAGATGCGACAAAGCCCAACGCGATACGCAAACATCATCGGGACCACCTCGCAGTGCTGTTCAAACGACCATCGAAGCGCAATCATGTACACCTGCACTAGGAGAAAAAAGTTTCTGGAGCAAGGTTTGCTCCCATAACTGCTTTTTTTTTGTTTCTTATTTGGCTGTAGAGGACAGATGAGAGAAAAAAAAAGAGAGGTTCAGCAACGGCTTAGAGAAGAGAAAGACGCCGCACGCACTTGCGCTTGTACAACAACAACAATAAAACCAATGACAACGCGACGCAGAGAGACAAATAAAAGTAGGCGCAGACATACACACACACACACACATAAAGTGTCCCACAAACTACAATCGCCACCACAACTTCCCCCTTTCCCCCTTCTCGTCTTCTACTAGCTCCCCCTTCCCTTTTTTTTCAAAGTCGTCCTCACCCTTCCCTTGCTGACAAGGCATGGCGTCTCTCCTCAGAGAACACCAGAGGTGCGGTACACCGCACCAGCGAGAAACAAAGGTGAAGGGAGAGAGATCTGCTCGCGAAGCGGTGAGAGTGAAGGGAAAATCCGAAGAGAAGGCGTTCAGAAAAAGATGAGGGAACACTAAAGCTTCAAGGGCGAAGAAGGCAGTGAGAGTCTCAGGACGAGAGAAAGAAACAAACAAAAAACATAAAGAGTGAAGAAGAAGTAACATAAACACACAAGTATGAGTCGCCAAAGGAAAAGAAACAAGCCGGACCAGCAAGCCCACGAACACACAAGAGCTACGACAGAGTGAAGAACAAAAAAAAAAGCAACGCACCAAAGAGAATAGTAATCAGGTACAGAAAAATTAACAGAGACACAGGGAAACAGGGAGAGGGCAAAGGGAAAGGAGAGAGCTTCGGAAGCTGAACGTGGACAGTGTTGGGTAGTATACTCTTCTCCAGTTCTTTACAAATACATACACAGACAAAGACACACGTAAACACAAAGATTAGGAGACAAAAGATATCAAAAGTAAAATGCCTCGTACAACATCACCGGAGCACCGAAGAAAGGCTTGTGTGAAAGAGGAGGAGAGAGGGGTGCTGCTTCACGGCTACGCCAACACTACTAGCAACTACACAACAACTTCCCCTCCGTCCGCCTTATCTAGTTGATATCTTTTTCTCTCTCCTCTTTGTTCCCTCAACTCTTTTTTTTTCCCACCTTTACAAATCAATAAACAACGCAACGCCACTGCAAACAAGGTAAACAAAGAAGCTTAAAACACCATTAGAAGACTCAATCAGACAAAAAAATATTAGAAAAAAACGCAAAGAGACCAAGAACAGATATGCAACACAAGGAAAAGAAAAAGAAGCGAGCAGAACGCCTTCTCTGTGAAGCTGGGTAATGGGGAGGGCACTACAAGAGACGTCGTCGGCGACGACAGCGCAACACACACACACAAGCAGGTGAGCAGTTTTCTTTTTCCTTTCCGCAGCTCGGTGCGCACAAGGAGTTACAGCCCATGGTTTCTTTTTCTCTTTCCCCAGCTTATCCTCTAATCCCTCCTGTAGGCGAAGTGGACAGGAGAAAGCCGGAAAAGGAGAATTAGAAGAGAAATACGAGGGAACGACTGATGCCTTCGAGTCCGCAGAGGACCTAAAGAGTCAGCTTACTTCTACTTGACGTGCGCTTGTTTTTGTTTCTTTTTCTTTTTGTTGCGTCGTTCTCGTAATGCCGCTTCCACCCAGCGTTTTTACAGACCAGCGATCGCATCCACCCAGACACACACACACAAACAATTATCTGTAGGAGCATCAAACAACAACAATACCGGCAAAAAAAATAGAAAGCTTAAAGAGAGCTGTCATCGTTGCGGGTGCGCAGCGCAGTCTCCAGTGCCAGTCGTTTCTTTTTTTCCCCTCCTCACTATTTGCCTTTTCCTTTTTTTTTCCGCTCTAGCCTCTTTCTTGCACACTCGACATCGATAACGACAACAACAACAACAGAGAAGCAAAAATAGCGAAGGTGACCACGAGAGCCGCCACGACCAGAAAAAAAAATAAAGAAAAGCGTACAGTGTCAGAGTCAAGAAGAGGACGAAGAACGAAGAGACTAAAGAAGGAGCTCAGCGGCTTACACCCACATACACAAACACACACACACGCGTCGCGCCAACAGAGAGGGAGGGGAAACGCGGAGAAGAGAAAAAGAAAAACATACAAGATCTTCCATTTTCCTTTTTTGTGTTCACTTCGAACAGAGAGGAAGAGAGACTGCGAAAAGAAGCAAAAGGGGCTTTTATTTTCATTGAACAACAACAATTAGAATAATAATAATTAAAGAGAAAAGGGAAAAAAATACACTAAGGTGGGTCCTTGTCGGGGACCGAAAAGTAAAAGGAAAAAAAAGATTCGCAAGGAAGCAAAGACAACCAACATCGCCACCTTCGCATCACAGCTCCCTGTTTGCCATTTTCCCCTCTCGCGCCTCCTCCCCCCTTTCACGTCGTAGCAATGACAGTCGCAGGGGTGCCACGCATCAAAATAACACGAACAACAAACGGAAAAAAAAAAGAAAAAGGAAACACAACTTGGACACAGATCTTTTTCTTTTTGCCCTTCTTCCTCATCTTCTTATTGCATTTTCTTTTAGCAAGCTCAGTTAAAAAGTACGGACGTGCTTCGTGCAAACATTAGGCGTGCGTGTGTGTGTTTGTGTTTGTGCGTGTGTGGGCAAGGTCCTCCTACATCTCCTGTTCCGGTCTATCCGTGTGGTAAATATACATGCATACATCCTCGACGCTGCGTCTCACTTTTCCTCCACATCGACCCAGGCTGTTCAATGAGAGAGAAGGGAAAAAAGCGCAGTGCCGAGATCGCAACAACACCAACAACACAAAAAAAAGTAAAAAGAAGCTTTTATTGAAATGATAATAATATTAAAAGAACTGAAGACGCTGCGTGGGCGTGCTTCCGCGGCCCTGCGTATGCGTTCTGGACACACCGCCGGGGCTGTCGCAGTGGTGGGCGTATTGCTGGAACAACAACAACAGTAACAACAACAACACAGAGGGCTATGATGAACAAGATATAGAGGGAGAGGAAGGTGCTGATCAGATTTCCCCCAGCGAGGACACACCTATAGTGCCGCCATTCCCACCTACGCCACCCATCGGAGCAGCACCGGCAACACCGAAGGCACCGCCGCCCACCACGCCACTATCACCACCGAGGCCAGCGTTCGCCGCGCCACCGGCGCCGACACCAGCCGCAGAGCCGTCAGCCCCTACCGAAGCCTGCGGCGGCGAGGGCGCACCGCCGTCGGCAGTATTCATCTGCTGCTGCTGCTGCTGCTGCTCATCTTCCATCTGCTGGGCCTGCTCGATACCAGCGCCATCACTCGCGCCGTCCTCGTGGAGTATCTGCGTGTTCGCTACGGCGGCCTCGGCGTTCTCTGCCGCGGCGTCCATTTCTTCCTGCGAGGCTGCCTGCTGCTGCAGCACTGAGATGGCCTCCTGCACCTTCTTGTTGTCCGCCCACCGATCATTCTGCAGGATCGTCCGCTCCGCCACCGTGTCGACAACCAGACGCGTGTTCACGACCGGGTCCATGGCGAGCTTCACCATGCCATCCAGCAGCGCACTCTCAAGCACGTCGTCCGCGCCGACCTTCACCACCTGCTCCGTCACGTAGGCGAACATCTGTCGGCCACGGAAGCTGTAGGCGGTGGCCAGCTTCACAATCGAGGAGAGGTAGTTCTGATACTTCTCATCGTTGGCACCGCGCAGGTGCTTCAGAATGACTGCGACGGGCTCGTAGGTGGAGGTGCGCACTTCCATGACGCTGTCGTCCAGCAGCCGCGACACAAGCGCAAGCACCGAGGAGAAGGAAGGGCTGTCGGGAGAGAGCAGCACAGCCACGGCGCCGATCCGCTTTGCCACCTCGTTGCGCAGACGCCAATTCTCACTCTCCAGCGGGACGTGGCAGAGCAAGGGAACGAGCCGGTCCCGTGTTGCGGGGGTCACGAGGGCGAGAAACTTCTCGGCATTCAGCACGGCGCCACGCTTGATGTCGTCGAGGTCGCGCAGCAGCAGCTCGAAAGCCGGCACGATGGCCTCTTCAGTCAGCTCCGTCCCCAGCAGCTGGGCCAGCTCGTGCAGCGAGTAGGCGAGCGACTTGCGCACCTTCCACTGCACATCCTTCAGCATCGTCGCGTAGGCGTCCGCCACCTCGGGCCAGCGAGACGGCCCGATCACCTGCACCACGGCAGGGAAGCAGAAGGCGCAGTACTCGCTGAGCGGGCTTTCCACGTTGTCGGATTGGAAGGCCATCTCGGTGAAAAGCCGGAGCAGCTCGGGGCTGATGTCTTCGCTGCGAAGAGTGTGCAGCAAGCGGCCGAGGGACTCGTAGGCGCGGGTGCGCACCCACCGCGAGTCATCCTCCAGCAGCTTTTGAAAAGCAGGAACGATAAACTGCACCCGCATCGCCTCTGGTAAGCCTTCAGACACCTTCTCGATGGATTCGGCACAGGCCTGCCGCACGCCCCAAATCTCATCGCCGCAGAGCGTCAGGTAGAGCGAGAGAACAGTGCGCTGGGCATCCTCGGTGGTCAGCACGGCACAGACGCCGCCGAGGTTGCTGCCCACCGTCCGGCGCACCGTGAAGCTGGAGTCGTTCGAAAGCAGTTCGAGCTCGCCGAGCACCACTGTTGTACAAAAGGCGCTACCGAACTGCGGGGCAAGATCGTTAAAGAGCTGCGCAGCGACCACGCGGTAGTCCTCCGCGCGCTCGTCATGGGCCAGCGTCATCACCACGTTCAGCAGGTGCGACTGGACGTGCTCCTTGTGGACGAGCTGGGCTAGCTTCTGAATCGTCTCCAGCGCCACGACGCCCACCTCCACGTTCTTGTCCACCAGCAGCTCGAAGGCGGTGGGGAGAAAGGCATTCAGCAAGTACTGATACCCGGCATCACCGCCGTGCTGGACAAAGAACTCGGCCAGGGGAAAGAGCTGCTCTACCAGCGCCTGACGCACGACAGGTTCGGCATCTTGCGTGAACGTGGTCAGCAGCGGCACAATGGCACGCGCGCTCTCGGCGTAGCCGGCAAATTGGGCCGTAGAGCACAGCTCTCGCACCAGGACGAGGCGCTGCAGCGAGAAGTCGGACTGGTAGTAGAGGAGCAGGCGGTTCAGCGGGTCTAGGCTGTCATCGATGGCGTACTCGTTGAAGATGAATTCCTCCTCGGCATCCTGGTTGGCCTCGTCGAGCAATTCGGCGGGCATTTCTTGGCGATCTCGTCGTGTGTTTCGCGTGTGTGTACGTGACTGTAAGTCTTTTCGAGTCTCTTTGGGTTATTTAGTTAGCTACTCTTTTTTTTTTTAGTCCTGTGTCTTTGTGTGTTTATTCTCTGTTATCTCGTGGTATAAACCACCGTAACTGTTTCGGAAGGGCTGAACGATCTGGAAGAAAAAGAAAAATTTCCGTTCCTTCTCTTAATCTTCCTCTTTCACCTCTCTTTTTTTTCTTCTTGTGTATAAGCGTTGAGGAGAATTCTACGTTATGATTGACCGCAAAGAAAAGAAAAAAAATAAATGAGAGTGGAGAAGTACACAACGCTTCGGCGGCTCCGCAGGTGCAGAGGACGAGAACCGAGATAGTGAACGGAGAAAATAATACACACACTTATGTCTCCAGAAGAGAGGAAAAGAATTTCACACTTCTTTTTTCCCTTTTAAGTTTTCCCTACGTGTCTTCTCTCCTGTAATGAACGAGTGGAGAGAGAGAGAGAGGCGAAGGGCGGAAAAAAGAAAAAGGCGCTACACGTGGTCTTGACCGTGGTTGTATGTTTGTGTGTGTGTATATGTGTGTTTGTGTGAGCGCGTGGGAGAGGATGTGTGTGAGAGAGAGAGAAAGCAGAAGTCACGTGGCGGCTAGCACGGAGTGAAACGGGGAACAAAGAAAAAAAAACCAAGAAAGGACACTTAGACCTAAAAAGAAAAGAAAGAAAAAACACAAAAGGTGAGTGTCCTGATACAAATGAAAAACCCTACTGCTCAGGAGTTGTGATGTTCGCGTTTAGATTATGTACGCACATTAGCAGAATTAAGGAGGGAGAGAGAGAGTGGATGATGATGATAGTCAAGCACATCGCCGTAGCTTTTTATTTTTTGTATTTTGCCATTGAAGGGCTTGTGATCGAAACTAGCGAAAGCAAGCACTTCTCTGTGCTGCGTGGCGTTACGCGGCGTCAACACTCGTTCCTACACGTATGCCTTGCTGCGAAAGGAGGTTGGTGGGTCTTGGCGGGTCTACGAGAGGGAGAAAAATCCCTTTTTCTTCAGCCTTACGCACACATACACATGGTGTCCGTGTGGTAGCACATCATAATTCAGCTACTCTCCTCTAAAGCTAGTCTTTTCCCCTTTTATTGTGGTCGGGCATCATCACGCAGGCGTGTTTGCGGCAGACACGCACGCAAAAATAAGGTGAAAAAAAAAAAAGAACAATAGGTCACTCACAGCAGCGGAGGGAGAGAGAGAGAAGGAGAAAGAAAACAAAGAGAGCAACGCCTCTTTCTTTCTCTGCTTCCTCTGCCCTCACTGCTGTCCACTCACGCATGCAGACATACGCCTCCACGCGTGCGCAGAACCGAACAACAACAACGACACCCACACCCACGCTTTTCTAGACAATTCCTACTCCTTTTTTTTTGTAAAGGAACATACGCCCTTTTTCGAAATTACTAATTCACAAAAATAAGGAGCTCAAACGATATCAAAAATAAAATAAAAAACAAGTTTAAATGATAGTGATAAAACAAAAGTAAAGAAAAAAAAAAGGTCTTTAAAAGGGCAGCGACGTAATGCAACACACGAGAAAGAGGAGAGAGCATTCACAGATAGAAACAAGAGCTCATCCACACTGGTGTGTGTTGTGAAGCGCTCTTCTCTCAGTACCCCTGCATAAAATTCCGTGATGTCTAGCAGCTGCCAGCACACCCGCACGCACACGCTCTGCCTCAGGAACACGGACATGCACACAAGCGCGGCGGCGTTGGCGTCTCTCCCCGCCCTCCTTCCAACCTCTCTGTAGCCCTTCCACTTACATGTTACTGAGCACAGAGCATATCGGACGCAGCAGAATATGCAGCAGTCCCTCCTTCCGCGCCTCCATCGTTGCAAGTGCGATGAGCAGCAAGACGCGTTCATCCTGCAGGGTCAGGGCCGTCTGCAGCGCTTCCGCCTCTGCCGCGTCGCGCGCGGCTTCAGACGGCGTCGGTGGCGGGTTGTCCCCCTGCTCGGGGTGTGCGCTGGCGGATTCGATGCCGCCGCGGTGCCCGCCCTGTGCGCTGTCCACGACAGACAGCAACTCAATCTCGCGCTTCAGCTGGTGCGTCACGAGCGACGACTCAGCGCTCAGGTCCGACGGCTTCCCGGTCGGCGGCGTGGTGGGCACGTACCACCGCACCACCTCGCTGCGTGTCAGCGTCTCTGGCCGCATCGTCAACACCTGCGCAAACCACTTCGCCGGCCGCCGCAGCACCTTATTGATGTCGTTGTAAGGGTAGTCCTCCACCATGAAGCCCAGCAGGTTCTGCACGTAGAGCTGCAACGAGCGAAAGGCGTAGGAGGGGGTGTAGTCGGGGCTCATGAGACCGACGCAGTCTGCCTTGGTGAGCTGCCGCACAAGATCAAAGTAGCACTCAATCTCCTCGCTCATCAGGGTGGCGGCGCCGGGGTAGTACTGCTCCATCAGCGTTGCCCCCACCTCGTTCCAGGTGAACTGACTGCGCCACAGCGTGTGCGGGTTCACCGTGCCGCTCCCACCTTTAATGCGCTGCTCACTGACGATGTTGTCCTCGCCGGCGTAGCGACGGTAGACATCCGCACTCACACCTGTGGCTCCTGCTGTCGCCCCCATGGCAGACATGTCACTCCCGCTCGCGGCGGAGCCGAGCAGCGTGCGGCCGTGCGAGACGTGGTGCGGCGTGGCCGGCCCAGGGCAGACCGCACCGCCCATCCCCTCCGTCGTCACGTTCGGCGAGCGACGCAGCCCGGTAAGCGCGCCACTGCTGCCGCTGCTCACCATGCCTCCCCCACCAGAACCGCCTCCGCCGCTGCCGGTGTTCCCCGCCGCGCCGCTGGAGTTCGCGCTGGACATCTCCTCGGTCACGGCGCGGTGCCCGAGCCGCCGCACCACCTCCAGCGGCAGCAGCGTCATCGTCCACGGCTCTGCTGGCACGAACATGCCCATGACAAAGCTGCAGAGCGGCACCACCTGCGCCACGATGGCAGCGAGCTGAAACACCTCCGGAATCGTCCACCCCGCGGCGAGCACGGCGCGGATGTCCTTCTCGTTCAGCATCCACGGCGTGTGGGCCGTGACGGCGATGAGGTGCTGCACCGCGCGGAGGCGGGCGGGTGGGCCGCGGGTGATCCAGCGGTGGCGGGCCTGTCCGCGGCATGGCAGGTGCTCCAGAGCACTGTGCAGAAAGCCATCAACGCCGCCAGCTTCGTCGTCGGTGTCGCCCGTACGCGACGAGTGGTACAAGGGGCCGTGCACGTTGTGGCGAGCATTACCACCACCACCACCGCCGCCGCCTCGATAAACACCATCGTACTCGCTCACCGTGTCGCTCATACCGTCGTCGTCGTCGTCCCCCTCACCCAGCATCGCCTCCTCCGCATACCGCAGCAGCAACGCCGTGAAGCGAGAGACGAGGTACTCGCAGCGGTGCCGACTCGCCGCCATCGCCGCCACCATCAGTCGCACATCTACCGAGAGGGGGCCGTCTTCGAAGAGCACGTAGTGCAGCGAGGCGTGGTGGGCACGCAAGATGTCTGGGTAGAGGGAGAGGAGCAGGTAGTAGGTCGGACACTCCCCGCCATCGGTGAAGACGCCGTACAGGAGTGTTTTCGACGTGGTGAGCTGCAGCGTCGGTGGGAGGAGGTGACTCTGTGCCAGGGCGAAGAGTAAGGCACGGCGCCTCTTGGCCGCCTTTGAAAGCCGCGACGAGGCACGTGGCGACGTCGCTGCGCCTGCTGATTGCGTTGCTACAGCCCCACCACTGCCGCCCGCTGAGGCAAAGTGCGCACCACTGGATGGCGCACCAGGCAGTGTTGGCGAGCCTAAACGACCTTCCATCTCTGGCAACGTGTCGGACATGCTCGGCGAGAAGCCGCCGACCAGCCCACCCCCACCGCGGTGTTGCACACTGACGGCATTCGCCGGTCCGCTGCCACACCACCCGCTACTGCTGCTGTGTACACCGCGGCGCCGGCGCAGGCTGTTGTGCACCAGCGACGACGACGAGCCTGGCAACGCCCGTGCGTTGAGCGTCACCTCCGCCGCCACCGCCTCTAACATGGACTGCAGCACCGCCGCTGCGCTGCCGTTGGGTCCCATGTACTGGTCCTCCTCCATCAGCAGCCGCTGCACGGTCGGTAAGGCGGTCGTGGCTGGCAGGGGGCCGCAGTGCGCCTGCAGACTCGCTGCGCAGGCCGCTGTGCCGCCGCCACGCGTGCGCTGCCGCTGCTGTGCCGCCTCGCACCACTGCTGCGCCGTCATCACGTGCACCGCGCCGCCGGCGTCGAACCACAGCATCGGGTCCTCCGCACAGACGTACTGGGTTGCCGGTACTCGAGTGTTCCCACCCGCTGCTGTGCCGCCTGTGGGTGGCGCTCCGCTGCCTGCGGTTGCGCTGGTCGGAGAGGCCACCGTGTCCGTCGCCGTCGTCGTCACACAACGCGAGGGCGGCTGCAGCGTCGGCAAAAAGCGCAACAGCTGATCACGTGCTGCCCACCCCGCGGTGCTCTGTGGCGCTGGCTGCACCGCCAGGGCGTGGGCGAGGCACAACTGTGCGGCGTAGGAGAGAGGGGCACAGGGGCAGCTACAGGCAAGCTGCAGCATAAACTGCAGCGAGGCGGATGCGGCCTGCTGCAATGCGGCACGATCGCCCGTTCCGCCATCACCTGCAGCCCCAGCGCCGCCACCGCGAAGCTCGTCCTCAGAGGAGAAGCCGGTGTGATGGGCGTGGTGGTGATCGGTGGCGTGGGCAATGTCACTGTCATTGCTCGGACCGCCGCCACTGTTGCCGATGATGCCATGGTACGTTAGAGCAAAGGCTGCACAGCGCTGACCAAGCAGCAGAAGAGTGTGGAAGGCTTCGCGCAGCGCCTCGGGCGTGACACGCGGTGCAGCACCAGCAGCAGCAGCAGCGGCAGCGGCGGCGACACTCGCGTTTTCCCCTCCTGCGCTCCCCACTT
>AODS02000393.1:0-17198 GCA_000331325.2 Crithidia fasciculata | reverse complement strand
TTGCCATTTTTATGATGTGGGAGTGCCACGAGGCCGTGCACGGGCTGGAGGCCAAGGCTGGCAGCAACGGACGTGGGGGCCGTCATCGCAGCGGTGGTACTGGCGGCGGCTTGAGCCGTCAAGGGTCTTCGTATACGAACGGCAGACGCGGCAGCACTGCCAGTGCGGGTACTGCTGCTGGTGGAGGTGGTGGTGTTGGTTATTTTCAGCGGCAGAGCAGCGGCGTGTCGAACGACGACGAGGGCGAGTTCGCGCACTACCGCGATGAGTTTCTGCGCGACGGAGAGGAGACGGTCGCCTTGGTGCTGCCCCTGCTGCAGTACGCCAGCCCCGTGGTCGTCCTCAGCGCCGTCCGCGCCGTTGCCCTCTTTCTTCACTCCATCCACGAGCCCCACCTGAGCGTGCCGGAGGCGGAGCGGGCACGGATGATGGACCAGTACGCCGCCACGCTGATTCGCTCCCTCATCGTGTTGATCGAGGCACCGCGCTTTGAGATGCGGTACGTGATGCTGCGCAACATCAGCCAGTTCCTCACCCCCGTCTTCTCGTCGTACTTCTCTGCCCATCTTGGCAAGTTTCTTGTGCGCTTCGAGGACCCGATCTACGTTAAGATGGAGAAGCTGAACCTCCTCGTGCGCCTCGCGAACAACGAGAACGGGAGCCGCGTGCTGGGCGAGCTCATGGTGTACGCCCGCGAGTCCGACGCCGAGCTCCTGCGCACGGCGGTGAACGCGATTGGTGTGCTGGCGACTATGCTGCCCGACCTCTCCGCGGAGTGTGTGCGGCAGCTGGGCACGCTCATCGCCACCCGTGTGCCGCGCCTGGTCGAGAACACCGTCGTGGTAGTGCAGATGGTGTTGCGGTGCTACCCGGGCAAGTTTATCGAAGTGATCCGCCCGCTCTGCGAGTCGCTCAGCATCTTGGAGGCAACCGAGGCCCGTGCTGCCGTGGCGTGGGTGCTTGGCGAGTACCCAGACAACGTCAGCGACGCCGTCACCGAGTACCTGTCAGTGCTGGTGAACCAGTTTATGGAGCAGCCTCGTCTCGTGCAGTACGCGACCATGACGGCGCTGACGAAGCTCTACCTGCATGGGTCGCCCGGGAAGACGAAGAGTGGAGCAGCGGCGGGCCAGAACGCCGATCTCACAGCCCAGGCGCTGGCGATGCTGGAGAAAGTATTGGGCGATTGCACCAACTCATGCCTGCCCGACCTGCGCGATCGCGCCTTCTTTTACTGGCGCATCATCGCCGTAGACATTGACGTGGCAAAGCGCATGCTGGCGGCCTCGGAGGGGACGCACCTCAACGCGTCGCTCTGGGATGAGTTGGGCTACAACGCAGGGCAGCGTGAGGGTCGCAGTGGCCTGCACGAGCTGGGCACCCTCGCATCTGTCGCACCGAAGCCGCTGCGGCTGCTGATGGGACCAAAGGTGTTGGGCAACTCAACCAAGTATTTGACCGGCATTGATGACGAGGAGGACGGGGAAAACGGCATAGACGACGACGATGCGTCACTGAAGGTGCCCATCCTGAACAGCTTCAGCTCCCCTACCACAGCAGGGGCAACGGGTGGGAGTGGTGGCGGTGGTGGTGGCGTGGGCGAGGCCACCTCCTACACCAGCGTCCTGTCCCCTGCGCAGGGCAATGGTGTGCTGGCGGAGATGATGTGGTCGCAGATGGGCTCGAAGCTGATCCTTTCCTCGCGTCTGCGCATCGTCCCCGGCGACGACTACGTGCGCCACACGCGTGTCCTGACGATGCAAATTAACTGGAACATGTTCGGCCTCGGTGTTGCGCAGGTGTTCCCCACCACGGTGCTCGACGCAGACGACAAGCCCGCCGAGGTGAGTGTGGTGGTGGCGTGCAACAACCAAAAGTCTGCGACGCCGGAGATTCAGGTGGCGATTGAGTTTGAGTTCATCGGTGTGCGCTACGTCGTAGCCCCGCCGATCCCCGCCGCTTTCCTCCTCCTCCCTGCCACGGGCTGCGACACTACCTTCTTCGCGGAGCAGTGGCGCAAGCTGCCCCACCCGGTGTGGACGATGCCGCCGCAGCTGCGGGAGCTGAAGTGCGACCCGACGCGGCTGACGACGAACGTGCTGCGTGTGTACGGCCTCAACCTTGTGCATCGACGCGAGGTGACGGAGAAGAACTTGGTGGCCCTCTTGCTGTACTGCGAGTCGCTGGGGCACGAGCGGCTGCTGGCGCAGGCCAGCTTCAACCTGAAGGGCAACACGATGATTGGACTCGCTATTCGCTCCACTGACGGACCCGTGGCGGCGTACATCGGCGAGTACATTATGACGGCGCTGTGCCCAGCCTCTCGAGACTGAAGAGGGCGAGAAAGAATGCACATACGCACATCAACGTAACAACTCCAGTCGTACTTTGGTCGCTCATTAAGAGGAACGGTTGGTGACGGACGACCTTTGCTCTGGATAATTCAGACCTGCCGACACGAAAATGGAACGACGTTGACGAGAAGAGTGAAGGCGCGCCAGAGATACCACGATGTTAAACCCAGCAGCGACCAAAAAAAAAGAAAGAAAGAAAGAAAACTACGCGCAGACTCGTGCACAGACGGTAAATGACCGTTGAACCTCTAATGCACAAAACAAAGAAGGAAGGCTACCCTTGTTGCCATGTAGAGAAGGCGAGTGTAAGCTAGTGGGCAGCATTCGCGTTGTGCGAGCGCACACGCGCGCTAAAAAAGAACTCATACGCACCTGTGCAAAACGATCAAACAAAAAGAAATGTGTTGTAGCTGTGTCGCATGGCATTTCTTTTATTTTTGTTGTTGTTATTGTTGACTCCTTCCCCGCTCCTCCGACTGCGAGTTGTAAAGAGGGACGAATAGAGAAAGGTGGGACGGTGTTTCGATTTTTTTTCCCATATCGCTGTTTTTTTTTTTTGCTGGTGCTGGTTGATAGGTGTGCATGCACTACGAGACGCGAGGAGAAGCTGCGGGCACGGAAATAAAGTTTTTGAAGTCGAGGGTTATTTGAGTACGCGTACGATAGCGACTGTGCGGTCAACGCTCTTTTCTTTTTTACTTTAATGTGGTTTTGCACACCCAGCAGCAGAAGACGATAGTTGTTAAAAAGATTCTGACGTCGATGCGCTGGTATAGAACACCTTTTTTTTAGTTGAAGAAAGGTTCTTTCTCGTTGTGTTCCGCAGCTCTCTTTTTCTCTCTCTCTCCCTCTTTTTTCCGTGCAAGCTCACGCTCTCTTCGTGTCGTCGCTCCTCGCTGCGCGCCGTCAACATGAAGTCTCTGTGTTGTTGTTGTTCAGATTGCTGAATCTTCTTTTTATTGTTTTTCCCTTTCTTTCTCTGGCTCCTGTTTGGGTCCGCCATGATTGTCTTGTTGCGTCATTTTAACTTTTTTTCATTTCTTCCCTTTTCCTCTACTGCCACGTTACGATACGCTGCAAATCAAACACAAAAAGCAAATAATACCGCTCATAAATTGAGGCAAGTACGAGCTATAATAGCTTTATGATTTCTGACAGGTGACGTTGACTTTGGAGCTTACCGCCCATCAATGTAGTTTAAAGAGCGAGAGAGGCTTTGCTTGTGTAGGCTTGCCAGCATCCTGCAAGAAACACAGAAGCACCAACTGTGTGTGTGTGTGTGTTGGTGCGTACGCACCACATTTAAGTAAGCAGCGTATCGCATGACCGTGCGAACGGCATTTCTAAAGGCCAAAGGGATTCATTGGCACTGACAGGTGTCTTTCTTTGCACTTGTGGAGGATGGTACCCACTTTTGGACCTATCAAGAGCAGGCAGAATCCAACCGGCCATACGCAAACCTTTGACGCAGCAGCTACAAAACACTATTCTTTTTCGAACATTTTATTACATGTCTTTTCCATTTCCCTCTCCTTCTTTCCCTTGTGTATCCCTTCTTTCTTTTCTTTTTGCACATTACAATATTTTCTCTAACATTTCCATGACGCACTCCGCACATCTTACATAATCGTGCTCGCAACTTTTGCCCTCCCGACGTCTCTGCCATTGTCGCTCCACGCAGTTTAACTCAGTCTATTACTGCCAGTTTCAAAGTCATTTTAATTTCACCTAACCTAACGCATTCTTTTTTTCTTTCTGTTTCATCACTCAAAAAACAAATATACCTCATTTTTTAACTTGCCACTCCAGCAACCATGTCCGACACGAAGCACGTGTACTACTTCGGCGGCTCGAAGGCGGATGGCCACCGCGAGATGAAGATGCTGCTCGGCGGCAAGGGTGCGAACCTTGCGGAGATGGTGAACATCGGCATCCCGGTGCCGCCCGGCTTCACGATCACGACGCAGGTGTGCGCGAACTACCAGCAGACGAAGACGATCCCGGACGACGTTGTGGCGCAGGTGAAGGCGAACGTGACGCGCGTGGAGAAGGAGATGCAGAAGACGTTCGGCGACGTGCACAACCCGCTGCTGTTCTCGGTGCGCTCCGGCGCTGCTGCGTCGATGCCCGGCATGATGGACACGGTGCTGAACCTTGGCCTGAACCGCGCGATCGTGGAGGCGTGGGTGAAGCGGTCGCCGGAGCAGTCGCGCTTCGTGTACGACTCGTACCGCCGCTTCATCACGATGTACGCGGATATCGTGATGCGCGTGGGCCGCGAGGACTTCGAGCACGCGCTGGGCAAGATGAAGGAGAAGAAGGGCACGAAGTTCGACACGGACCTGACGGCGGACGACCTGTGCAAGCTGGTGGACGAGTACCTTGTGCTGTTCGAGAAGAAGAGCGGCAAGCCGTTCCCGCAGGACCCGTGGGAGCAGGTGTTCGCTGCGATCCAGGCCGTGTTCCGCAGCTGGGGCAACCCGCGCGCGACGATGTACCGCCGCCTGAACCACATCACCGGCCTGATCGGGACTGCGGTGAACGTGCAGGCGATGGTGTTCGGCAACGTGAACGACCGCTCCGCCACTGGCGTTGCCTTCTCGCGCAGCCCGTCGACCGGCGAGGACTTCTTCTACGGCGAGTACCTGGTGAACGCGCAGGGCGAGGACGTGGTGGCTGGCATCCGCACGCCGCAGCAGATCGGCAAGGCGCTGTCGCTGCGGTGGGCGAAGGAGCACAACGTCAGCGAGGAGGAGCGCCAGAAGCGCTACCCGTCGATGGAGGAGTTCATGCCGGACAACTACAAGCTGCTGTGCGAGATCCGCGCGAAGCTGGAGGCGCACTACCGCGACATGCAGGACATCGAGTTCACGGTGGAGAGCGGACGCCTGTGGATGCTGCAGTGCCGCAACGGCAAGCGCACGATCCAGGCCGCGCTGAGGATCGCGATCGACATGCACAAGGCGGGCATGATCACGAAGGAGGAGGCGGTGCTGCGCGTGGACCCGGAGCAGGTGGACCACCTGCTGCACCCGAACATCGAGCCGGCTGCTGCGAAGGCTGCGAAGCCGATCGGCAAGGGCCTTGCTGCGTCGCCGGGTGCTGGCGTGGGCCAGGTTGTGTTCGACGCGGAGTCTGCGAAGGCGTGGGCTGCGCAGGGCAAGCAGGTGATCATGGTGCGCCTGGAGACGTCGCCGGAGGACCTTGCGGGCATGAACGCGGCGCAGGGCATCCTGACGGCGCGCGGCGGCATGACGTCGCACGCTGCGGTTGTTGCGCGCGGCATGGGCAAGTGCTGCGTGTCGGGCTGCGTGACATGGTGATCAGCGGCGCAGCTCACGCTGAACGGGAACACGTTCAAGGAGGGCGACGTGATCACGCTGGACGGCACGCGCGGCCTGATCTACAAGGGTGCGCTGAAGCTGAGCGCCGCGAAGCTGGAGGGCGACTTCAGATCTTCGTGCGGTGGTGCCAGGACGTGAAGCGCCTGGGCGTGCGCGCGAACGCGGATACGCCGGCGGATGCGGACAAGGCGCGCGAGTTCGGCGCGGAGGGCGTGGGCCTGTGCCGCACGGAGCACATGTTCTTCGAGGCGGACCGCATCGACGCGATGCGTGAGATGATCCTTGCGGACACGCAGGAGGGCCGCGAGAAGGCGCTGAAGAAGGTGCTGCCGATCCAGCGCGGCGACTTCGAGGGCCTGTTCCGTGCGATGCGCGGCAGCCCCGTTGTGATCCGCCTGCTGGACCCCCCGCTGCACGAGTTCGTGCCGCACGAGCGCGCTGCGCAGGAGGAGCTTGCGGCGAAGTGGCGTGCCGTGGAGAAGGTGCGCCAGCGCGTGAAGGCGCTGCACGAGCAGAACCCGATGCTGGGCCTGCGCGGGTGCCGCCTGGGCATCACGTACCCGGAGATCTACAACATGCAGGTGCGCGCGATCCTGGAGGCTGCGGTGAAGGTGGCGAAGAGCGGCGTGGCGGTGCAGCCGGAGATCATGATCCCGCTGGTGGGCAAGAAGGAGGAGCTGAGCTACTCGAAGAAGCAGGCGGTGACGACTGCGGAGCAGGTGCTGGAGGAGAGCGGGTGCCGCGTGCACTACACGATCGGCACGATGATCGAGGTGCCGCGCGCTGCGCTGACGGCGAACGAGATCGCGGAGGAGGCGGACTTCTTCTCGTTCGGCACGAACGACCTGACGCAGATGGGCTGCGGCTTCTCGCGCGATGACGCTGGCCAGTTCCTGCGCCTGTACGAGGACCTGGGCATCTACACCCGCGACCCCTTCCAGTCGCTGGACCAGGACGGCGTTGGCGAGCTTGTGCGCATTGCGATCCGCAAGGGCCGCGCGGTGAAGCCGATGCTGAAGCTGGGCATCTGCGGCGAGCACGGCGGTGACCCGCGCACCATCGAGTTCTGCCACCGCGCCGGCCTGAACTACGTGTCGTGCTCGCCGTTCCGCGTGCCGGTGGCCATCGTTGCCGCCGCGCACGCCGCGGTGAAGGAGAAGCAGAGCTACGCCGCGAAGAACAAGGCCCTTGCTGCCGCCAAGCTGTAGGCGTCGTGCTGCGTGCCGGTGCGCCGGCTGCGACGACGACGACCACCACCACCGTTTTTTCCCGAGCTGTTTTTTCCGTTTGCTTCTGTTTTGCGGCCTCCTCCCCGCCGCCGCTGGAGCCGAGCCGTGGGCCTGCCAGCGTGAGCGCGGGGAGCAGTGTCGTCGCTATGTTCCGACAACCAAAAATGAGAAAAATGATTTTTTTTTTGCGTTTTCTCTACTTCCGTTTGCAAGGCTTGTGTCCTTTCTGTGTTGTTCTCATCATGTCTTGAGCGATGGTGAACGTTTTACGCCGAACGTTGGGCCAAGAGAAGCGAGGGATATTAGGAGATGACTGCGAGAGGTGTAGGCTGAGAAATGGGCGGTGTTGAGGTGCACGGAGGAAATCAAAAGTATCGTCTATTGCTGCATCTGGAATAAGATGTGTGCGTGGTTTCCCTGCATTGATTTTTCTTCTTTGCACCACGAGTGCTTTTCTTTCTCTTCTTTGTTGTGACTTTGATCAAATTAAAGTCATGCTTTTTATTGTTATTTAAGCACTGATCGCGTTTTTTTTTCTGTTTGTCTCCGTGCTTGCTTTTGAGCTTGTGAAAACCGAAATAGAGTCGAGGTGCGCATAAAATCAGCTAAGAATACACTGCCATGCGGTTTTGATGCGCGGCAACGGTACGTCGTTTCTAGTCGTCGTCCTTCTGACCTCTTCTACTTTTCGGGTTTGGTTTGCACGTGCCAGCTGGCGCAGTATGGAAACAACAGAGCAGAGCGATCGGATGAAAGGAGAATAAAAGAAAAAAACCAAGCCGTGTCGCGGAGTAGCAGTCTTCAACTACCGCAGAAACGTGCTTGAAAGCCTTTCTCCTTCTTTGCTCTTTAGTTGTTTCGTGCTTTCTCCCCGCATCGCATCAGCACGACGAGTTTTTTTTTTTCAGTGTAGAAGTAAAAGCAAAAGTTTATAAAAAAGAAGAAGCTTACACTTGTTGCTTATAATTTGAATCAAGTATCAAAAGAAAAAAAGTCTATTTATTTAACTAAACAGCAGCCAAACTTTCTTTTTTTCCCCTCTTTTTTTTTCGATCAAAATTTAAGAGCACCGCAAATTTTCAAAATTTTACAAAAAGAAATATCAGGAGGTATAATTACAGGTTTGAACTCCTGCGTGGTAGCAGAAATATATCTACTTTTGTTCTCATTCGCCGAGCTGGCGTGTACGGCGAGGCAAACAATGGGTCTGTCATCCGCCGGCACTCGTCGCTGTGCACACGAGCAAGCGGGATAGAGGTATCAGTCGCGCCGTTAAAGCGAACTTACTCGGTTTACAGGACCACTGTGTGTTGCTGGGTGCCCGCGCAAGTTGCAATACATGCGTTCTACTATCATGTGCCCACCTATGCTTCGTTTCCATCGCTGTTTCTTCTCTCTTCTCTCTTTCTTGTGTATCGTGTCGCTGCCTTTTCTAAAATGTGTTTTACTCTCGACACTTCTCATTTTCTGTTCTTGACCGATGTGAAATAAATGCTCAGCTATTCCTTTCGGTGCATTCATCGTCCATTCTCACGGTGTTTGTGAGCCTCACTCGCACGCTTTTCCTCCCGGGCAAACTGTTATGCGAAGAAAGGTAGATTGTTTGTGTGTTTGCGCCTCTCCGTTTCTCTTACACTCAAACCAGTTATCCGTCTTTTTTTTTTCCAGAATTACGCTGACAAATATATACATTTTCTCTCTTTCGCTCGCGTCGCATCTATATCTGTTTCTTTTTTTTGCTCTCCTTTAACCTCTTCCACTTGTTGCGAAACGCGATTTTTTGAGTCACGTAGAGACCTGCAGAAGAGAAGCATCGAGGACCATCTGAATTGCGTCCGCACCCACACACACACATATTGTGTTGCTTTAGACACCCTTTGGAGTAAAAAGTGACTTGTACTTCACTTCTTATTATCATTTCTTTTATTTTGCGTTTTGCCATATCCTCCTTTGCGCCACTATTCACCACCTTTTTTTCTGTGACTTTTTGCGTTTTGCGTCTTTTTTTGGGGGCTTGATTCTCGTAGACTCTCCTACGCGATTTTTTTTTACCATTATTGTTATCATTATTTGGCCCCCCCTCTTGCTACTCATTGTTTTAATTTTCTGTCTTTTCTCTTTCGTCTATTTTTTTTTTCTATTTTCTCTCGTTTCACCACAGCAAGGAAACACGCAGCGTACGCTGCGTAAACGGAGAAGAAAAAGAAAGAACAAGCAATGCCATCTCCACGGCGCGTCCCACGAGCAACGTGGCCGCCGCGGCTGCCCTGCAGTTCTCTGTGGACTTCGACCCCGCAAAGCAGAAAGCCAGCCAAGCGTGTTGCTGCTGACGCAGAATGTGGGTGGCATCGAGGCCGCGTACGGGTGCGCACTGCCTGCTGGACGCCTCGCCCGGTCTGTCGCCGGCTTCAGATCAGCTGACGCTCAGCAACGCTATCCCCTCCATCATCGCCTCCATGGCGAGTCCCTCCTACGCCCAAGTGCCAGACGAGTTGGACGCGGACTCTGGTGTACCGGCGGTGGTGCGCCAACACGTTGCGGACTTTTTGGCTGACCTGCGAACGTGGTTGCATCGCATGTCATTCGTGTCCGCCGCAGCCCGCGCGGCGGAGAGAGCAGCAGCGGCGGCTGGCTCTCCCCCCTCCTCGTCTCCCTCTGCGTCGGTGCGGCACAGCAGTGCTGGCGGGCAGACAGTGGAGGCTCTCATGCGCGGCTACACCCCGGCTGCCCGTCCCCCGATGGTAGACGTGGTCGTTCTGCACTTTCAAGAAATTGGCGGCAAGTACAAGAACAAGCAGTTTAACCGCTACTTCAAGGAGCAGCTCAGCGCAGCGTTGCTGCCAGAGGCCGGGTGGACGAGCGGACTTTTAATGGACGAGCGGGAGAGCGACCGGGTGGTAATCAGCAGCAGCAGCATCCGGCCCTCCCGCGCGCTGGCTGCGGCACAGATGGCCTCGCCGACCTCCGTGACCGGCCACCTGCGTGCGCCGGCGTGGGACTTCAAGGACAGCCAGTCCCGCCGCTCCAGCAATGAGGCGAGTGGGACGGAGACGGACGAGTGAGGAGGAAGCGGACCCGTTTTTCACTGCCATGGGCTCTATCGTGTTTCTCGCCGCGTATCATGGGCATCACGAGCTGCCTCTCCGTGCCACACCGCACCTACATCCCCATCACGGACGACCCCATCACGTACGCTGGCGACGCCGGGCGTCTCTTCCTGAGTGGCAAGTTTTCCGACGCGGGGCGGTCGCGCAAGGGCTTTGTGCTCGTCTCACTGCGCATCGCACGGTGCAGTTCACGTGTGCAACCTGCACCTCTTCAACGATGACGACAACCGCGTCGCCTTTGAGCAGAGTCCGAGCGTGTACACGGGGCGTCGCATTCGTGCCGTGCAGGAGGCGTTGGCAGAGTGCAGCGCGGTGGTCGACCTTGTCGAGCCCCTCTTTCTGTTTGGCGACTTCAACGTGCGGCTCGATGGCAAGGCAGTCGTGCAGTGGGCCGAGGAGAAGGAGCAGATCACGATTCGTGCCGCGAAGAAGCAGCTGCGGTGTCCAGATCACCTGTGGGGCTTCTTCTCCGACCCGAACCGCGCTGCCGAACTCCGCCGCGCCTTCGATTGCGAGCCACAGCGCCTAATGGATGAGGTGGCGGTGCAGGCGAAGGTGGAGCTGGCGGAGATGCCCGTGACGTTTGCGCCAACGTACTCGCGTATGCCCTACCGCCAGCGTGGCGGCTCAGCCTCTCCTGCACCGGAGCACAACCCGAACCACCATGCAGCAGGAGCAGCAGCAGCAGCAACGTCTGTTGACACGTCGGTGATCCCCTCGCCTCCGCCGCAGTCGCAATCGCCGCGCGCTGCTGCGGCCGTCAACGCCCCTCTGACGCACGTCGTGGCGTCCCCGACACGCGAGAATTTGAGTCACGACCGCCTCCCCGCGTGGTGCGATCGTGTCCTCTTCAACGTGGCGGGGCTGGAGTGGATGGGCGGCGATCGCGCGCGTGCTGGGCCGCCACCACCGCAGGCGGCAGCAGCAGCGTCGTCGTCATCGCCGCCGGCGTCGTCCGGTACGGCGGTGCGGGATCGCCGCAAGACGGAGGCGCCGCACCACCGGTGGTACGCCTACGAGGCGGTGGATCTGGTTCACATGGACCACGATGGTGTCTACCTCTTGATGTAGGGTGTCTAGGCCTGTGCTAATTATATATTTATTTTTGACTTGTTTTGGTTGCGTCTTGAGTTTCGTGCACGCATTGCTGAGTGATTCTCTCTTGCGTGGATACATGGCGTTGTTTTGTCTCTGCGCTTTTCCAAGTGCTTCCGCGTGCCCGCTTTGTGCTGACGCGGGCGGACGCCCCAGGTAGCGCGAAGAGAGGGAGAGAGACAGTGAGCATGCAAATGAAAGGGGAACATGTACCGGGTCGACGTGTTGTGGGGTTCGGAGAAAGGTCTCGCTGACGCCGCGTCTTTGCTTGCATTATGAGTCTGTGTGTCTCTGTGTCTGTGTGGAGAGGTGCCCTGGCGGCTGTGCTTGCCTTTGCACGTTGGCTCATGTATTTATCGTTTATTATTATTATTATTCCTCGTTGCTTGTCTTCGTTTGCATGTTTTTCTTTTGGTTTTCTAGGCTATTATCTCCTATTCCTTCTAATATCTATAATTTACATTTGCTTGGAGCGCGCGGCTGCGCTGTACACTGGCGATGTGAAGGCAATGACGATCGACAGCAATCCGTGTTGTTCAATGCAGCTTTCACGCTGCTTCCCGAGAATTGCTTGACGAGAAGAGGATGATGGTGGGTGAATGGCGATTCCCTATTCCTGTTCACTCTCCTTCTCGTACCATGCCTTGGGTTCTGTCATGCCTGGCGAACCTGTGCCTCAGCTGGAGGCGCAGATAACCTCAAGAAGACAGTAGTAATTCATCATCTCGGTTTTCTCTTCCATCTTCTCCATCTCTTTCTTCTCTCTCCTCTTCTTATACCAATTTTCAATTTAAAAAAATTGAATCAGCACAGTTTTTCTGTGCCGCGAGGTAGCAAAAACACCACCTTTTTCTAGTGTGTGTGTGCATCCAATTCTCGCTCTCGTGGGCGTCCTTTCTTCTTTTTTTTTTCTAAACCCCCTTTCTCTCTCTTTCTCTGTCTGTTTGAGACTTGTTGTCTTCTCCCAAAGCGTTTTTTTTTTTCGTGTGTTTTAGGTGGCTTTACCATCACACTCGCACAGGCGTACGCCCAAACCTGCAAGAGGCTGCGGAGTCGCACTTCTTCTTCTTCTCCACCTCCAGCAATCTCGCCTTTAAACGGTTTCGCACCGTTGACCGTATTCCGTTTTTTTTGGTTTATTTTGTAAAGGAAAACATTGACTACACAGAACCAAGGACAGAAGCGAAGCGGGATTCAAAACAAACAACAGCAACAAAAAAGAAGTATAGTTGCAAGGGTGGCGACGTATCTGGCGCACCTTCTCATACATCTCGAAGTACGTCGTCTTTCTGTTATTTATTGTTCTTATTTCACATTAGCTATCTGATTCACACACTCGCCTCTTGCCTTTTTTTTTTTTTTACCCAGTCATCAACGCTATTCTTTATCTTTTTTTTCCCCCTTTCCCTTCGTGTGTGTGTCTTGTGTCGCTGTAGGGGTGTCTAATATCCTGTGTCTACACGCCCCTTTGTTTCTCGTCTCTCGTCGCGCTCCATTTTTTTGTTTCCTCCCTTTACTCGCTCTGTCGCTGTCTTTCCGTTTCACCCACCGCCCACCGTCGCTCTCTGTGCTTCACCTTCGGCTGACATCTCTGGTTTCCTTGTCCATCTCCTCCCCTCTTCTTTTTCATTTTTCTCATATCTTAAACATCCTGGATCAGCTCACTCCTTCTCTGCCCACTCTCTCTCCTCCCCCTTTTCTTTCACCAGCGCACTCTGTTTCTCTGTCTTTCGCTATTTTATTTTTGTATATGTAAGTTCGTTGGGCAATAGATAATACTTTACTCACCTGTTGTGCTTCTTTCAAGGCCCCGTTTTTTTTTTCCCCTTTATGCTCGTTGTTGTTTGCTCCCTTCTCCTCCTTGGGTCGTCGTGTCGTGGTGCGAAGCGCATTGCTCGGCTTTCTGCTTTTCTCCCCCTCTGTTTCTTTTTCTATTTTCCTCTCTGCACGGTCTTTCTTGGTTGAAGTCGGCTGTTTTTTCCTTTTTTCACATTGACCTCTGATTTGCCTGCAAATACCAACAAACACACGCATTTTGAGGTGAAAGGCGGGGGAGATACCGAAAACATCAACAATTGATTTAGTCGTCGCACGCTGAAGCTGGCTTTAGCACTGTCTGGTGTCACGTTTGTGCTCTGTATTTTTTTTTCTTGGCGCTTTTATTCTTATCCTTCCCTCTGCCGCGTCTCGATTATCTGCTTTGTTGTAGTGGTGCACCGCGTTCTCCATCTCTCTTTCTCTCTCCATACCATCTCCATCCGACGTGCATCAGCGCGAGCACACGCCCGTGTGAGCCTACTGGATGCCGTGTAACGAGAACAACGTGCCGTAACCCGATTCTCGGCTTTAATAGGTACACCGTTGCCGCTTCTATTGTTTTTTTTTTGTTTTCTCTTCCCGCACGTTGCCACTCGTCGTGCTTCTTACTCCTCTCTTTGCTGAGATACCTGCTTTGTGGACTTGTTTTTTTGCATTTCTCTTTTTCTCTGTGGACCTTGACAACCAACGCACACACAGCTTTACTACTCTCCTCGTTATATACCTCTTTTTCTGTTTCAGCGCTTTTTTTTCTTTGTTTTGACGCAAGACCTGCGCAACGGTTCCCAGTCGCTCTTACTCTGTCCTTGTTATCGGGAGCGCACTAGAGACTCTCTGGTGAGCGCTGTCTGCGCACTATAATTATAATTATTATTTAGTGCGTGTGCTTGTGTCTTTTCTACTTTTGGTTGTATTTTTTTTTATTAACAGGCACTTCGGTGTCGAATTCTCTCTTTCTCTCTCTCTCTCTCTCTCTCTCCGGGCTATCATTTCACGTATTAAGTTAGTTTTTCCTTTTCTCTCATATATTTATACCCTTTTTGGAGCGCGTCGTCACTTCGTCGCCGATTCCCACACTTTCTTCCTGTGGCCTTATACATACTCCTGGGAGAACGACGAGGTGAAGAGAAGGCGGCGTGTGTGCGCTGACGTTGCTCAACGTTTCCGTCGACTACGCGCTGCCAAGCCGTCGCGAGTGTTTGTGATCTCCTGTGTCTCCTACGCCACATTTTTCTTTTTTCTTTTTCTTTTTAGCAGGGGTTTTTGTAGAGGGCAGAAGGGGAACACAAAGCAAAACTTCTCAGCCTCACACGAAGCAATAACTATAGATACGCACACACACATACACTCGCATTGGCGTGCTGAATTAACCAGCTAAAAGAAAAATTGCGTGTCTTCCATTTTACGTAAAAAAAAAGAGGATGCGCCGGCATACCTTTGCCCACCACACCGAGCTCTCGCCGGCCCCTCCGTCCATCGCCTCTTCCAGTCCGCCAGCGATGACAGCGTGGTGCTCGATGCAGCGGCAGAGACCTTCGTGCGAGCGCGCGAGCGTGCCCACCGGCCCTCATCCAAGCGGTCTCACCTCCAGCCCCGCGCAGTCCGCCGACCACCCTCCAGTACCTTTCCTTGCCCAAAACCGACTACACAATGATGGCGGAGTCGGCGAACACGCGTGCTACGCGAAGAGCGGCATCGGAAAGGAATCGCTGTCGGAGCTGACGGGGCGGCCGGCGCGGGTGAGCATCAACTCAACGAGTCGCGAAGACGCTGTGGCACATGCCAGCAGCGAGTCACTGCGGCAGCGACGCTCCTCCTTCTCCCCGCCGCCACCGCAGACGGTGCACCAGCCACTGCAATCACCGCACTCACCAAAGCGTCGACCGCGGCCGCTGCCGTATCCTTCACCCACCGCGGCGATGAGTGGTCAGCTGATTCGCGAGGCGGCTGCGGCGGCGGTGGTGGGCGGGAGCGGCGCAGACGCACTGCCTGCCACGCCATCGGCCGAGGCAGTGGTGGCGCAGGCCGGAGGCGTGAGAGATGCCACGGAGCACCGCACGACAGCAGGCGACACCATCCACGTCACGGGCGACGGTGCGTCGTGGCGGAGAGAGGAGGACGCAGCCGGTCCGCACGCACCGCCACGCCCTTTCCACCGCCTCGCGACGCCGACCACCCACCGGGCGCCGTCCTACGTTTCCGTGCGCACCGCCGCGCCTTCTGCGTCCACCGTACGCCTTGATGGCCGCCCGACCTCGCAGGACGGCGCCTCGGGCGACTACACGCCACCGCCACCCGCACCACTCGGCAGCTACGACGCCGGCGGCGGCGGCCCTCCGACCTCCCTCGCTTTTACAACCAACGCCAGCACGTCTGCCGGCGTACGCGTCTCCGATGATGGCGTGATGAACGCGACGCACAGTGGGACGTCGTTTTCTGCCTTCCAGCCTTCTGCCACACGCGCACGCGAGTCCACCACTCGGTGGATAAGTCAGTGGAAGCACGGTGCAGCGCTCACGGCGGCCACCACGTTCTCACCAAGCCGTGTAATGATGTCGACCGCCGGAACGACGGCAGTGACGCTGCTTGCCTCGCACGGAGGCCGCTCCTACCGCGCCAGCAGTCGCCGCTTCAGCACGAGTGTGGGCCGCAACGTCGACTCGCACGTCTACCTCAACACGAACGTGATGAGTCACTACGAGATGGTGCCGAACACAACAACGACGGCGCCGGCGCCGCCTGCGCAGCAGGGAGCAGCGGCGGCCGAGGGAGGTGGACCGAGTAGTCGGCCCACGCCCCTCTCCTCATCCATGGCGTCTGTCGCTGCGGCGGGGAGGGGAGAGGGAGGAGGAGTCGGTGTGTCAGACAGTCGCCCACCCACCGCCATCATTAACGCCGTTGCTGGGAGTGATGCTCTCGGGGGCGATAGAGACGCTCCTGCGTCATTTAACCAGCAACAGCAGCAGCAGGGCACAGCAGTGCGCAACGCGGGAGGTGCTGCGGTGGCGGCAGTCGACTTGCCCATATCCGCCCGGTACAGCACCGGTATCGCCGCCGGCGCCGCCCAGTGGGGCCAACCAGCCGTACCGAACAGCCACGTCGTGCGGGTTGTGAGTGGCCTGCTGCGCTCCCCGTACCCGGATGAGCTTGGTGCCACGCAGCTCAGTGAAAGCTCCCTGCAGTCTCCGCCGTCTACCATGGATTTCACCTCTGTTTCTCCACGTCCGGCCGACGGCACGGAGGTGAGTGGTGGCGTGAGTGGTGCCGCCGGCGGTAGTGGTGCTGCTGCTCATGCAGGTGCTGCGCTTGTCGGCATTGGACGAGGTCCTGGTGGTGTGAGTAGTCTGCGAAGCAGCAATCCAATCTCTGCCCTCCTCACCGGCGCTCGCACACGACCAACCACCGCCGTGACAGGCGCAGCAACTGGAGGAGCTGGGGCGCAACAGCAGCAGCACGTGGGGTTGTCAGGCACCGCGTTGGGTGCGCAGTCGACGACGTATGGATGTGGTGTTTCGCACGACGGCGGTGCAGGTGTGGCCACGAACACCAACGCTGCTGCTGCTACTGGTACTGCTACTGCTGCTGCGAGTGGTGGTGGTTGGGGAGGCGGTAATCGCGGTTCGCGCCGCCCCTCGCCACATGGCTTTTGGCGTGGCGGCCGCGAAGGCATGACAGCGTACAAAAACACGCAGCACCCGTTTCATCGCAGCCGCAGCACGACCGACTCTGTGACGAGCACGGGGGAGACGATGAACAGCGTGAGTAGTGGGGCAGATGCCAATACGCCGGTGCCCTCGCCTCCGACGGGAGCGCGAATGCCGCGGCTGACGTCGCTGAACGCCTCGTCGCCCGCCTCGTGGGCGTCCTCTTCCTCTCCGTCGCACCAACAACAGCAGCAACAACACTCGCAGTCAGCGCCGGTCAAGCACAGCTCCTTCGTCACCTCTGCGGCGTCGACTCACGACGGTCAGCTCAGCAGCAGTGCGGAGAACTCGATTGGCCGACACCCGCCTCTCGGCCCGGCCTTTTCCTCGTCCTACACGCTGCGGCCGGAGGGAGGGGGGACGAACGGGACGGGCGGCGAGGCAGCAGCGGCACCGGTAGCAGCTGCCCCACGCCCGCCGTGTCAGCGCGTGCTCTCCAGCTTGAAGGATGTCTTCACCGCGGCGGCGTCGTTCCGCTCCATTCCCAACTTACACAACGTCTCGGTCGGCGCGGCCACGTCTTCCCCGTCCTCCCCGCTGCTGCATC
>AODS02000392.1:0-17921 GCA_000331325.2 Crithidia fasciculata | reverse complement strand
GGAGAAAAGAACACAGAACCACACCACCCTGAACACGCGGTAAGGGTATCGAAATTACGCCAAACCGCAAAGCCGCGCCAGGAGCGGAACAGGAGAACAGAGGAAAAACAGGAACAGAGAGATCAAGATAGCGAGATGAACAATAGAAGCAAAAAACGCGGAAATGAATACACAACCGCCGGTACAGGAGGGAAAAAACAGGAACAGAAAGAGCACAAGAGAGAGAAAGTTAAAAAAAGAAATCGGGGAACGAAACAGAAGAGAGGGCAAGCTGCCAAACAAGAAAGAAATCACATTTAGATTGCGCGGCGACACCCGGTCAAGATGACGACACATATACACACACACAGCAGCCGTCACAGGCAAACGCACACGCGTGAGAGCGAGAACAGAAAATAGAGTCAAAAAGAAAAATCAAGAATTAGGAAGAGAGAGCAAGAGAAAAGCGATGCGCGCAGGTTAGGTGCCAAACGAAAACCAAAATGAATGAAATTAAAAGAATAAAGACACAACAACAAGCTACGGAGAGACGCGTCTGCTCCGAATATCAGGGTAGGCGGGTGTGCGCTTTTGTGCCTCGCTGCTGGCGTTACGCAAGAAAAAGGACGCTGAGACCGAAAGCAGCCACCACACAAGATATACGCATCCCATTGTTGAGGGGAGGAAGAAGAAAAAGAGAATGGAGAAACACAAGCAAGAGAGAGAGAGTGATGACAGCACGAAGCACCGACAGCCATGTCAGCACACACGGCACGCGCACGCAGCGCAGCGGATGTTGCAGATGGGCACGCCCAGTGCGCACACTGGCATTGATTCACCTATCGTTGTCACCGCGGCTTCCGCCACGTCACGCCCTTGCACCGCAGCAAGCCGACAGACTCCACAAACGTAAAACAGCAAAGTGCCATTCGATGTCCTCGGACGCCGGCCTCGGAAATGAAACGCCACCGACCTGTGTGAGAGGGTGTCACTGCCGAGTGAGGTGAGGCGAGGATAAGATGAAGCGGGGCCAGGCGGCACACGCACATACAGAAAGCATGCGGCAGCAGCACTCGGGTGCATCAAGCGGCTGACGCTCACGTGACTACAGCCGCCAGCTGCGGAACAGCAAGGTTCCGGCAGCACACACACCCACCGCCACGGCGGCCAGTCGCGTGCCCCACGTCGCGACCGGTAACGTGTGTCTTGCTTTATGGTGGTTTCTTGTGGCTAGGCACTGGGACGGGCGGGTACTCACACGCACACGCACCCCAGCAGCACGTGCACAGCCAAGTTCCTTACACCAACCACTCGGCGTCACCACCTTCACACATCCATTGCTCACACACGAAAAAAGAGAGAGTGCGGCCTTCGCGTCACGCGCCGCCGCCCTCCTCAACGCGCCGCTCCTCCAAAAGCGGACACCACGTGCCTAGCAGGAAAGGCACGCCCATCGTGTCTACGCGACGCACATCCAGCGACCCTGCCGCGTCCTCCCCTTAAAAGTGGCGCGAGTAGGCGTCCGCCGGATTCCGCGCACCCTCGACGTAGAAAAACACCACGTCGATTTTGCGGCCGCACCACAGGCCATACGCGTACTCAAACACAGCTTGTTCAGGGAGTACCCGCGACCAATTCCACCAAAGCCGTTGAGGTGCTTCTGCGCAATCACGATGGCGCAGTGGTCCGTCACCAACGCCACATACGCGTACCGTCGCGCAGGTCGTGGTGGTGCACAATGTGCTGCAGCATCAGCTGTGCCGTGCGAGGCCCCGCGTGCGCCGAGTAGTGCGCCATGAAACGGTCCGCCTCCGCGTCGGGGTTGGGTATGTTGACGGACCGCTGGTGTGCTGATACTGACGAAGCTGCCCCAGCACCTGCTCCACGGCACCCTCCTCGCCGTCCACACCTGCTCCTCCAGGTCCTCGGTCCAGCGCTGCCGGTACACGTCCACGTTTGCGGCGCACGGCCGCGCACGTTCACCACGGCACTTCAGCTTTCCAGCGACGCGTCCGTGATGCACACACCACATCGTAGTCCGCCCCATCGGAAGTGGGATGTCGCTCGCCCGAGATGGCGCGCCATGGGTTGCGCACCAGCTCGCCACCAAACTCCCGCAGTGACCGCGTCACGGAAGCGTCGATGTACGGCACGGCGTCGTCCCAGCCGTAGCCGCGGAACGTCAGCCGGTAGATGCCGCGGTACGCGCGCAGCAGCTTGAAGGCACGCGCAGGGTTCATCTGTGTCGTGTGTGCAGCGCAAAGAACACACCAGTGAGATCAGCGAAGCGAGGCTCCGGATCGTGTGCGCGTAGTCTTGCGCAGCGCCAGCTGCAGCTTCGCCACCGTCTTCACCGAGTTGCACACCACGCGCTCCCGGCCATTCCACAGGTACTCCTCTCCAAGGAAAACAGTCGACCCGCCCGCCAGATGCAGCAGGTCAGCGTCCGACATCGCCTCCAGCTCGTCGCGTGCCGGGGACGTCATGAGGTTGGCCGCCTTGATGCGCGACACGATCGCACGCACGGCGCGCACAAACTCCGCCTCCTCACCCACGTGCGCGGCGACGAGGATGTTGTCGATCAGCGTCGACACGGTCACCGTGGTGTCGATGTCGACAATCGTCCACGCCACAGCTTGGCCCACCGCCACACGCTCCAGCGCGCACCCGTCGGCAGCGTCCGCAGCCGGTAGTAATGCCCGTTATGCTTCGCACGAAAGACAAACGTGTGATGCAGCGTCTCTCTCTGCAATCGGGATGGCGTCGTATAGTAAGCTTCAAAGTCGATCTGCAGCATGTAGCGGGCGTGCCGCAAGCGCTGGCGCCGCCCCAGCCGCGTGTCGTAGTGCACGCGCGGCACGTGGTGCTTCGGAATGACGCGGTTCAGCAGCGGCTCCGTGATAAGCCGGCGCCGGCCCTTCAGCTCCGGCACCGTGAACACACGTTCACCCCGCGCACGTCGTCCGGCAGCGCCACGCCGCTGACCTCGTTGGCCGGGCAGGGCTCGAACTTGCCCATCCCCACGGCCTTGGCCACCTCGCCCGCCGTCAGCGCGCAGCGCTTCACCGTGCGCGACGTGCGCAGCCCGTCGAAGAAGCGCGCGTCCAGGAAGCACACTGCACGCGTAGCAGGAAGCGCTTCGTCCGGGCCCGGTGTGTGTCGGCATCCCGAGCACCGCCGCCATGTCCAGCGGCGTGTTGTGCTTCAGGTGAAGCGGCCAGTCTCGCACGGCAGCCGGCGTCTCTCGGCCATCACGCGCACGTAGCCGGCCATACGCTCCACCATCTCCGCCACCTCGCGGACGTTAATGCCCAGCTGGTGACACAAAGACTCCTGCGAGCGGTAGCGGAACAGCGACGTCGCCGCCTCTAGGGGGTCGGGACCAGCGCACGGCTGGCGTTTGCCCGCGCGGTCACGGCACATCCACCGCAGGCTGCTGACCATACCCAAAGCATCGCAGCAGCGTGGCCTGTTTGGCGTGGTCCGAAAGCGTCATGATGTCCTTGATCGGCACCTCCGCATCCGCCATGCACCGCAGCGCTCCCTTGTGCACCGACGGCAGCTGCGCGCCAGCCTTCTGCTTGGCCAGCGCCGACGCCACCACCACCGTGCGCAGCTCCTCCGTGTACGGCGCGAAAAGACACTCGCCCGGCCGGCGCTGCACAAGCATCTGCTGCAGCGTGCCCGCAAGCTCCCGCGTGAGCACCGACGGAATGGGGTACGGGCCACGCTTCTTCGCACCCTTGCCCATACGCACCGTCAGCGACACACACGCACCGTGTCTGCCGTGCCATCCGCCAGCAGCAGCACCGACGCCGTGCCCACGTTGCGCTGCTCGGACAGCGGCGGCGGCCCCATATCCTGGAAGATCGTCACGTCCTTGCACCGCAGCGTCGCAATGTCGCCCGCGCGCGCCGCGAAGCCCCACATTATCATCGCCAGGAAAAGCGCCGCGCGCGGGTGCGCACACCGCAGGGTAGCCAGCACCGCCCGCACCTGCGCGCCAGTGTCACAAAAGGCGGTGCGTCCGGCACCGACTCCTTCATGTAGCGCTGCACCGTCGCAAACGCGCTGCGCCACTCCGGGTCGTCCTGCAGTCGGATGCCGCGCCGCTGCGTCGAGTACAGCGGCAGGTCGCGCAGAGCCCCCGCCACCCCAGCAAACGCCTTGGCCGTCGTCGCCCACTTCCACCGCCGCGCGCGCGCCGTCGACAGGATCAGGTCGATGCACGCCACCGGCAGGCTCATCTGCAGGCTCGCCGTCGGCATGCACTTGATGCGCGTCAGCCATCGCAGGTGGTGCGAGCGGGTGTGTCCGGCCGCACGCAGTTCCACGCAAGCTGCGAGATGTGTGGCGGCTTGCTGGCGAAGAGGAACCAGTTTCGCGGGCAGACCTCGGCCTCCTCTTCGGGGCCCGTCAGAGGCCTGCCCTGGACGTTTAAAGGCAGCGCGCGGATGTCCGCCAGCGCGCGCGTTGCCTCCTCGGAGACGTGTGCGCGTCCATGTCTGCGTAGCCGTCGCCACGCCGGTTCCCCGGCACGTCGCCGACAGCGTCCTCCGCGTCCACGACCGCGGCGGTGGTGTCGCCGTCGCCCACGGCGAAGTCGGCGTCGTCATCGGGGAGACGGTCTCGCCGCCGCAGCGGCGCACTGGTCGGCTCCTCGTTGTCGTCGTGCCCGGGTGCAGGCTGCTGCTGACTGCGCGGCAGCGGCACGTACCGGGTCACGTTGCGCGACACGCGTTGCGGCTTGGACGCGGAGTAGTGCGTCATCGCAGCCGGCACGTACACGCCCACAGCAGCCTCCGCAGCCACACGCGTCAGCGCGTAGTAGCTGGGGAAGCGCACGCCGTCCATGTCCTCTGGCGCCTCCCGCAGGCAGGCACCGAGCACAAACACATACCCACCCACGCTCTCCGGCAGCCGCTCCAGCAGCGGGCCGCGAACAAGGTAGTACTCGTCTATGAACGGGTCCAGCGTAGCCGTCTCCGTGCCGTCCTCGGCGCGGAACACAAGTCGCCGCACACCCGCCACGTCCGCCAGCGTCTCCTCGTCAGCGGGAGGGACGTCGTCCACCACGTGCACGCGCTTCTCCAGCAGACGAAGCATCTCTCCTGCACGCTGTACGGCTGCAGCTCCGGCAGCTTGTGGCGCACACGCTGCATGCCAACCGCCACCTCGCTCAGGCCCCGCGACACGCCGTCGCCGCACATAGCCAGCGCCGTCGCCGCCCACAGGTGGTCCACCACAGAAACGTACACGCGGCGCATGTGTCGCCGTGCCTCTGCGAGTGTCTGCTCCGCCCACCCCGCAACCGGTCGCCCGAGCGCCTCCGCATTGCCACGCCGTGATGTGCGCGTGCGGGTGGCCACTGTCGCGCTCGACTGTGGAGCCGTCGTCGTTGTGGGAGCGGTTGCCTGTGCAGAGGCTGGTGCTGCGGTCGCGCTATTTTCAGTCGCACGCGACGCCGCCCACTGCTCGGCCAGGGTCACTTCCGCCGCATCGTCGTCGTCGTTTTTCAGTGCCGCCTTGCGGCCGCGGCTTCGCTGCTGGAGCGGTGGGTTGGTGGGGTCATGGGCCTGCGCCGCGGCGTCGGCGGCTTCGGGGCGTCCTTCTTGGCCGCAGCCGCCGTCACCTTTGCAGCCTTGCGCTTCGCTGCCGCAGCCTCGTTCCGCTTCCTTCGCTCGGCGTCGTCGTCGCGCTCGCGCTTGGCGTCGTCGTCGCGCTTTCCGGCACCACGGCCGCCCTTACCCGCGTCCTTCCCCTTCTGGCCGGCTCCGCCGCGCACCACCGCGCCGTCTTTCCGCCACGACTGCCCTAGGATCTCCTCGTAGAAGAAGTCCTTGTGCGATACAGGGTGATTCACCAGCACCTTGCGGATCTTCTCCAGGAAGTACTCCTTCGGTGGTGGGCACTGGCGCGTCGCTGCAAGGAGGCGGCGCAGGCGTGCCGGGAGGTCGCGGCGCATCACCGCTCGCAGCTTGAGGTGGTGGCCAAAGAACACGGCGGCCATGAAGATGCCGCAGTCGTTGCTGTTCCGCTCCTGGCGCGGGCAAACACGCCCTTCGCAAGGCGAAGCCCCGGCCACACAGAACGAAACACGGAGCACAGCTGCTCCTCCACCACGAGAGACGGTGCGGAGTCGTACGTCGTCAGCACGACGTGCCCTCCCGCCTGCTGCGTCAGCACGCCGGCGATCCAATGCTTCATCACGAAGATCGGAAAAAACACCGTGCCTTGACGGCGCACCATCTCAACCAGCGTCTTGACGCGCTGGCCGTTCAGGCGCACCATCGTGTCCGACGGAACAATCGCGGACTCCGGCAGGTACCGCTGGCACACGGCGTCGAGCTCGACGTTGGACGTCTTGCCCTCGCGGAAATCGCCGCCCCACACACCTCCTTGCGGAAGGCGCTCGGGACGTCGCTCCCCGCGGCACGTGCTGCCACACCAACGGAACCCGCTTTCACCGCGACGGCCCCAGCTCCGCCGGGCATCAGTTTTTTGGCGCAGTCTCACCGCCGCCAAAAACCTGACCGCCGTCACTACCGCCTTCACCGCCACCACGGTAGTTGCCACGCGGCTGCCAGCTTCCGCTCCTCGGCATGTAGCGGTTGATGTTCTGGCGGAGCCGCTGCATGTCGGCCTTCTCGTTGCGCAGGCCGCCATGGTTGCCGCGTGCCTGTTTGAGGCTCCGTGCGCAGCTCACCAAGGACAGCAGAGCCCACCGCGCGCTCCTCCTGCCGCAGCTCGTCGACCCGCCGCGACAGGTCACCCAGGAAGGCCTTCAAGTAGCCCAGATCAACCGCTGAGACCCGCTTGCCTTCGCTGTCGTACACCGCGGCCTGGTAGCCTCCTCCAAAGAGCGTTCGGTCCTTCCAGAAGAGGGACTCGCCAGCACCACAAGCTGGGGGAAGGCCGCTGCTCACGTGTCCTGCGACCATGCGCTTCTCCATCGCTTCGCTGAGGATTCTCTTGTTGAGCGCCTGGAGGCGCTCCCTGCTCGGGTGCCTCCATACCGGGAGCAACGGCACCGTCAGCTCATCTATGGCGGGGCCATACCGCTCCCGCTCCATCGGCTCCATATCTTCGAAGATGAGCCAGTTGTGGAGCGGCAGCCGGTCGACCTCGTTCATGCTTTGGAGGATGCCCACCATGATGGCGTGCTCGCGCGCCACGTCCTCCGTGAACAAAGTGCACCTCGCGAGGAACACTTCTGTGGGTGAAAGGAGGCCGGCCTCTGCCTCCGAGAAAAACTGCCTGCGCCTCGTTTGCAGCGTCTTCGTGGCATCGTCGCCACTGGGAAGGATGCTGGAGATGTGCCTCTGGGCCCAGCAGCGCCGTCTTCTCCAGGGCTCCAGTTCTTCTTTCCGTTGCTGGCAGAAGAACTGCGCAACCCCGACGTCCTCCTTTTCTTTCGCCGCTGCGATGGGCTCGGAGGACACTCCCCCCACCATCTTCTCCAGGGCTTTTTGGATAATTTCTTTCAGCTTCTCCGCGCTGATCACGCCATCAGCGTGGTGCTTCTCAAGCACTGCTCTCACGCGCTGGTAGCGCACGACCTCGGGGCCCACCGGCGCCGCAGGAACGGTTGCCACCTCCTTCGACCCCGCAGGGAAAGGATCGACCTCGGCAAATCCAGACATGGCAGATGCTCCGTGAGGAAAAAACAAAACATAAAATGAGCTTAGCTGCTAACTTAAAAACCAGCTAGCCGCAGATCTCTAATTCTACGTATCGCTTTTGTGCCTCGCTGCTGGCGTTACGCAGGCAAGAGGACACGCGGAGACCGTAAGTAGCCACTACACAAGGTATATGTATTTCATTGAAGAGAAAAAGAAAAAGAGAAGGAAAAAACACAAGCAAGAGAGAGAGAGAGAGAGTGATGACAGCACGAAGCACAGACAGCCACGTCAGCACACGGCACGCGCACGCAGCGCAGCGGATGTTGCAGATGGGTATACCCAGTACACACATCGGCATTGATTCACCTATCGTTGTCACCGCGGCTTCCGCCACACCACGCCCTTGCACCGCAGTAAGCCACAGACTTCACAGACGTAAAACAGCAAAGTGCCGCTCGATGTCCTCGGCCGCCGGCCTCGGAAACGAAACCCTAACCCCTACCTCCAGCCCAAGCACCGCCCCTTCAACCCTAGCCAAAAACCACACCTTGCACTGGTTCAACTCGGCCGAAAACCAGCATTTTAGCCACACCTACACCCACAGCCACAACGCACACCAAACAGCTCAGCACAACGCTATGGCAGCCAACAGCCGCCAACACCGCCATCCCCACGCGGAATACCGTTCTTTTCCTCCAACTTCCCCACGTACGTCCGGACGTGCTCGTGGAATATCGCGTCGGCCACCCTCAAAGGCAGCAGCACAGAGGAGCGGCGCCAACAAACACAGCATCCAAAACCTTCACGGCAACTCCGTTCCTCAGACACACATTTGCAGTAAGTCAAGCGAGCTTCTCGGTGGTGCGGCACACGGCTTGCCCTTCAGCTCAGGCACCACCTGCTGAACCGCCTCGCATTGCGCCGCCCACTGCAAGCTCTTCTCCACTGCGCAAGGCGGATCCTTTACGAAGCCGTGCTGCACGAGTGCGTCCAGCATCGCCATGGCGTCTGCAAAGCTGAGCCCGCTGTCCCAAAAAACAGAGGGAAGCAAGACACCGTTCGAGCCAACAAGCCGTAGATAGTGATCCTGCAGTGCTCTGAGGAAGGCCGTAGCAGCGTGCATGCTTGACAGATCGCCGCCAGGCTCCGCATCGCCACCGTCGCTTGCCTCGCGGTGCATGGTGTTCAAGTCGTCCGGAAGCTGCTCCTGTGCAGAGATACACCGGCTAAGGCCATCGTTGAAGGCCAGCACGTGCGCTCGGACGTCGTCAATGTTGCCGCGCGAGGCGGCCTCCAGTGCGTGGATGAGCTGTGGAATCGAGTACGCGCAAACACCGTTGCGGCATCCGGCAAAGAGCTCGTACACCCTCGGCGCGCACCACGGGGGGTCCAGCTGGGTGCCTCGCAGTGCAGTCGCCACCACCACGCGCTCACCCGTCGTGCGAAGGAGACGCGCGAGTGCCGCCACGTCGTCGTTCGCGGCGTTGAGGAAGCGGCCAGTGACGTCTCGTTGCAGGTCTGCCACCAACCGGGCACGGCACGCCGTATCCCCTCCCTCATAAGTGATCGCGTCCCTCTTCGTCGACAGCCACGTCGCGAAGCAGTGCGGCACCACAGAGCTTGCACATAGGTAGAGTCCTTTCTTGTTGTTGGCAGTTGGCGCACGCAGTCCTGCATCGCGGTTGTCAATTTCCGATAACGCAGCAGCGCTGGAGGAATTTCGCTTGTGATCAGCACCTGCAGACGATGTCTCTCCGACTCCACTGCCTCGTTCTGGTGCTTGAAAAAGTCCTCGCGCGTCATGAGGTCTGTTGTGAAGTCTGCCGCACTGGCAGTCTAAGCGTCGAGCAGACAGACAATCTGACAGCTACCGGGATGGTACTGGCGGGCAGCACGGCGGAGAACCTGGTGGGTTGCCCGCTCGTATTGAGCACAGCACCGTACCACGTGGATGCCGTTTGGCTGCTTGTCGTGCGGCGTCACGTCGAGGCCGCGGCCGCCGAGAAAGGTCATGAAGAACACGTGGCGCACGCCGGCCAAGAGCCGCAGCGGGGCGTCGCGCAAAAAGCGCTTTCACCTTCAATATCAGTCGGTCAGCTTCCGCCACCGTCTTCACGGCGACGAGGACGTCCTGGTCGCGACCAGCGGCGCCGCGGATACTGCGTTCGATTCCCTCGTCGTACGCGGCGGCGTTGCTGCACAGCTCATGCGGAAGCTCCTAAAAAAGGCTGTAGAGAAGGCAGGCGGAATAGTCACGGGCTTGGGTTTGTACACTCGGTTGCAGATCGCCTGCGCAGCATAGCCGCCCGCTGTGCCGATGACGGCAGTCAAACGAGCCTTAAAGTGCACAGAGAAGAGCAGCAGCGGGTTCACCGTCACAGCCGCCTCCGTCTCCCACTCCCACCGCTGTCCCTCCTTCATGCACGTCATCGTGCTGGGATTGTCCATCAGTGAAGTTGTGTGGAGCGTCTCGCCGGTTTCGGTGTTGTACGGCACCGACCTGCCCCTCACTGCCACGCAGCCCTCGTTGTTTGCCACGTCCCAGATCTCATGCGCAGACGCTGCATACCGTTCAAAGCGCTCCCGTGAGAACACAGAATCCTTCGAGTCTCGGCTCAGAATGCTCGCGCGTTGCACACACGCCTCCCACGCTGTCTCTCCCGCGAGTCCCTACTGATCGCGGCGGTCGTGAGAGCTGGAAAGGTCAGCGCGTCGCGGCGAGCGTCCAGCGAAGGGCCTCCGACGCACATGGCCTCCATCAAGCTGCGCACCATCGACACGTCTGCCTCGCCCTGGATCATCCAATGCGCAGAACCGCGCCACTCTCGGTGTAGCTCCGCTCGTCCGTCGGGTCCAGCAGCGTGCGCAGCTCCCGTGCGCGATAACGTTGCTCTCCGTCGTGTACACCATTCGCGTTGCACAGACGATATCCTTCGACTTCGCCGTCTCCGCGTCCTCTGCAACAGCGCGAAGCTGGTTGGCGAAGGAGAGCGTGAAGGCGCCGCTGTTGAACCCCCCATCGCCTCCACGGCGAGGTCGCAGCTGGAGGTGGGAAAGGCGACGCGATAGCCGCAGTACAGCTTGAAGGCGATCACGCAGCCGGTGACGTACGTCTTGCCTTTGCTTGCGTTGATGTTGGCCAGCAAAGAGCCTTGCAGCAGCACCAGCACGGCAAGCACTTGCACACGCCGGGGAAGGTACTTCTTCGAGTCCCAGTAGCCAAGCAGAATGTCGACAAGTGTGCGCCGTGTGTCGTCCTCACTGCGAAGAATGCGCACCTCTGTCTCCTTGCCTCTTCGCTTCCCGTCGTTGCTGGCAGGAGCCTCTGCGTGCGTCTTGTACTCCTTCGCGAAGCGTTCAAAGCGCTCCCTCCTTAGCGTGTCCACCAGCGTGGATGAGGCGCGAATGTCGTCATACATATATGCGTATGCTGCACGCAACCAGCTTGGCACAATTTTCACCTTCACTCGTCGCGCAGAAAGGCTTTGATGTCGTCGCAGTTTCTCTCCCAACTATTCGCACCCGCTGAGCTACCGGCGCTTACATTAGGGAAGGTGGTTGCTCTCGCGAAGTCGGAGTGCCGCTTCAGATCGGTTTTGCTCGTACTCACGGTGAAGGCAGATGCTTCTATCACACGACATCTTGAACGGAGGTAGTCTTGCAGAAGTGATCAACTCGCCGAACGTATTCACACGCGTCTGCAAACACTACTTTGCCGCTTGTGCCAACTTCTCCTCGACGTCGCGCACGGTGCCATCAGAGAAGACATGAAGAGAGAGACCGCCTCCTGACCTTCGTCAACGTCCGGTGAGCAAAAATGGGGTTCAGAACAAACGGCACATTTTGCTGGCATAGGCAGGATATTCTGTCTCGCTTTTGGTTACAGCTTACTCAGTGGAAACAGGTTCAAAACCTTTTACCGGTTTTAATTTGTGGAAGTGAGGGAAAACCAGAGAAGGAGCGAGAGAGAGAGGGGGGAATGAAAAGGATGCAATTTATGCGCGCATCAACACGTCAGGCTGCAACTGATTGGTACGGAACCCCGTCGAGAAGCTTGAAATGGTGCATGAACGGATGATGTCGGCCATCACACATAGCGAAAAGGAGGACAATGGTCGTGAGGTGACCTTCATCTTCGAGCGATGTTGTCCTCCCAGCGGCATATCAGCAACTCTTCTTCTGCTGTAAATCACATTTTAACGCTTTGGTGTTTTTTTCTTCTGCGTTTTACTTTGTTGCTTTTTGGCCAAAGGAATAAGAAATCAAAAGGCCGAGTGCGGTACTCCAATGCGAAAGGCTCAGAACGAATGATCCGTAAAACAAAGGGGGTTGAAAAGAATAGGAAAGTTTGCACACAGTCCGAATGAAAGAAAACAGTTCACCGTCTGCTCCTGTTCACATTGCGATGGACGGCGACGTTGCCTGCACGGTTTCCGCTGCGAACTATAGAGGGGTGCTCGATGCGAAAAGACGCGACAATATCGCACCAGGCGGTGTAGAAAAAAAGGGGGGAAGGCAAGAAAAAAAAGCATTCATAAAAAAAAAAGGGGGACAAGTGGAATACGCTTCTTGCGCAAGAGATGTATAAACCTGTTATTAAAAAAAAAGTGCACGGCGCACCGTCGCACGCGAGCATGCCGTAAAACACAATGAGGACTGGTGAGAACGGACTGAGCAGCCACGACCTCTTAGCTGCCGCTTTGCAGTCAGGTGCACAAGAAAAAAAAAGAGCATTTACCTCACGTCTCTACGTTTTCTTTTTGCTGTTGTTGCGGAAAAGAAACAAAAGGTCGATATATATATGCGATTGAAACCGAGAAAGGAAAAATCGCTGGCGGCTCTGCAAGTCATGCACTGTTAGTTGAACTGAATGGTGAGGGGCGAGAGGCAGCAATGTGAAGGGCTGTTTGCCCCATAAAAAAAAAAAAAAGAAGAAAGCAATTGTCTAGGAGATGTGCCTAGAGGCTCATTACACCAAGCACGGCAACAACAATGCCGATCAGAGCCGCGACGGCGTTCGGAAAAGCCGCTCCATTCACGCAAACGCCCCAGCGGCTGATGATGATCTCGCTGTCGGTGGTGTTGGCGTACTCGAGCCTGTAGCCGGCCTCACACGCCACGCAGTGTCCGGCCAAGGCGCAGTGCTTGCAGTGGGCCGCGGAGCAGGAGACGCACTTGCCGTCCTGGAGGTAGTAGCCGTTTGCGCAGAACAGGCACGTCCCAGCGGCGCAGCTGGTGCACTTCGGGTCGGTGCACGACGCAGCGGGCCCCTTGGTGTCGCACGAGCCGTACTTGACCACATCCCAGCTCATGTTTTCGCTCTTGTAGTAGCTTAGCTTGTAGCCGTCCATGCACGAAGTGCAGCGGCCGGCAACGGAGCAGCTGCGGCAATTCGACGTGCATGCCACGCAGGCGCCGCCCGAAGCGTAGTAGCCGTCCTCACACCAGAGGCAGTACTTGCTGAGGCAGCTGGTGCAGTGGTCGATGCCGCAGCTGCTCGCCGCAGTAGCCACTGTCAGACTGGCGGCAAAGAGGGCGGCAACGCACAGAAAGCGAAGAAAGACGCGCATCTTAAATCACGATGATGTCCGAAAGAATTTGAGAGAGAAAGCGGGAGAGTGAGAATTGTAGAGCTGCAAGAAAAAAAAAAGGTGTATGCGAGACCGGTTTTGTTTTGTTCAACAGTCCAAGAATGGAAGAGAAGAGGATGAGAAAAAGAGAGAGAGAAGGAATAGCAGAACTCGAAACACGGCGGGCGGTGGTCAGCTAAAGCCTGAATGCCCGTGCGACAACTTCTTCTGTCCTCTGAGCGGGTTGTGTTGACGGCATCTCCGGCCGTCGCGACGTGAAACTCAGAGAGATACACATTGCAGAGCGGCATATCGAGAAGCTGAAAAGGCTAACGGACCGAAGACAAGGGCGACAAACACAGAAACTGCGCAATTGCGCAATACTTTACTTTTTTTCTCTCTTGCAGTTCAAGTGGTGAGGAAGGAACAGCAACAGCAAATCACGGACGCGCGCACAAACAAGCAAAAACGTAAAGCGCAGCATCTGCGCAACTGTGGAGAGAAAACAAAAAGAAAAGAGAGAAAGTGCTAACAAAGAATCACCATGTCGGAGTGGTGCCGGTGGGCCCAGATGAAGACGGTGGCGGGGCTCCTGAGTTGGTGCTAGACGGGGTGTTGCCTGGGCTCTGCACAATACCCTGTTCCTCCATGTGCAGACGTCCCTGGCGCGCCTTGCTCCAGCGTCGGAGAATTTCACTGTCAATGTTCTTGGCGCCTTCGAGCACCTTGCGGTGCGCCTCCGTCGGCGCGCCGTCTTGCGTCTCGTCATACTTGTCGCTGCCGGTGCGGAGGTCTTTGTTGGTTGCGAAGGCAATCTTGCTGGGCTTGTGCGCCAGCGCGAAGAGGACGTTGGAAAAAGTCTGCACTGCGTGCTCGCATCGTGACGCCTCCTGGAGAACAGCGGGGTCTACCTTCGTCTTCTTCCCTCGCTGCGACGTGGCGGCCAGTGCTGCCTCGTAGCCCTCCACCCGCTCCTTCGAGGGACAGGAAGTCTGCATGTACTGACAGCGCGACTCGCAGAGGTCCAGATCTTCGGAGCGCCGCTCCGCCGCAACGGAGTCGAAGACCGAGTCCCACCCACGCGGTGCGCGACTGCGGTTTTCGACGACGCGGGCCGTCTTCTCCAGACAGAGCTTGTGGCAGTCGGCGCACTGCGCCACGAACTCCGACAGGGACAGCGCCTGAGCGCTGAAGGAGTCCTTATTTTCTTGGAGTGCCATCGCGGAGCCAGAGAGAAAAAAGTGAAACTAGATTGACAGGTGCCGGTATGAGAGAAAAATGTGAGTGTGCACCGAACGCAGTTGAACGACTGCAGTCATGCAGGCAAGTAAGTTCTAGTCGGCTGTCCTTTAGAATAAATAATATAGATGCAACGGCGACCGCAACTTGTTTCGTGCGAAGGAAAGGGCGGGGACAGCGGGGCAGAGAAGGTGAAGGTGGGGTGTAGTGAAGTCCAACGGTTGGGCAGTCCTGTTTTTTAATTGCGTGCCTCAATGCCAGCCATAGAGAAGGACGAGCAAGATGCTGCGATACCATCAAGGCGCCGGACAGAGAGGGCAGAGTTGCACGCCAAAGCGACACCTTCGTGGCGTACTCGTACCTGCCGAAACACACTTTTTCTTTTTTTACATTTTTTGGAGTGTCGTAAAAAGTACGAAAAGAAAGAAAAAGAAATAATAACGGAAGTCATCATGAGAGAGACTTAGTCAAAGAGACCGAAGCCCATGTCGTCATCGCCCTCCTCCTCAGGCTCGTCCTTCTTGGCCTCAGCGGCAGGGGCGGCGGCACCGCCGGCAGCAGGGGCAGCAGAGCCACCAGCGGCGGGGGCGGCGGAGCCGGAGCCGACCAGCTTGGAGCGGCCCTCGGCCATCACCTCCTCAAGGTTCTTGCCCTCGAGCTCGGCAAAGACGGCGTCCACGCGGGCGGAGTCGACAGACACGCCGGCAGCCTTCAGGACAGCCTCGACGTCCTTCTTGGACGGGGTGTTGCCCGACAGCGCCACCAGGGAGTACGCGGCAAGGTACTGCATTCTGACTAAAGCTAGTTCATTGGAGGGAGTGTGTGTGTGTGTGAGTTAATAGAAGAGAGCAGGAAAAGAAGAAGTGGAAACTCGCGCGGGCGGAGGGAAAAAAAGAAGGGAAGGGAGAGGCAGCAGAGCATGTTTAGGAAACAAAAAGCGCAGGTGTACAGTCACGGCAATGCGAAGCGCAAAAGCGAGGGCTAAACAAAGCTAACGCCGATCACCGTCACAAGGCAAGTGTCCCTTTGATCTCTGTCTCGCTCACGCGGCATCCTGTAATGTGAATGCTAGACGAGAACGGGTTGAAAGCACCGCATGTAGTAGAGGAGCGCAGTGTCCCTTGTGCTTCCATAAGGGCGGCGTTCACCACTCCTTTGCACCGCTTCCCGCCTTTCATCTCCTGCAGTCTTGGAATCCAACGATGCGGCCCAAACATCGCACACGTACAAGTTCCAAAGGATTTTCTTTCTTTTTGGTTGGAGATAAGAGAGGTAAATGAGGTAAACAAAAACAAAAACAAGCTAGTAAACAAGCATGCGCTGGACCGCGGAGCAAGAACGCTTGCGCTCGCAACACAAACACGCATACACGCGAGTCGTCACTCTACGAGACTTAGTCAAAGAGACCGAAGCCCATGTCGTCATCACCCTCCTCCTCAGGCTCGTCCTTCTTGGCCTCAGCGGCAGGGGCGGCGGCGCCACCGGCAGCAGGGGCAGCAGAGCCACCAGCGGCGGGGGCAGCGGAGCCGGAGCCGACCAGCTTGGAACGGCCCTCGGCCATCACCTCCTCAAGGTTCTTGCCCTCGAGCTCGGCAAAGACGGCGTCCACGCGGGCGGAGTCGACAGACACGCCGGCAGCCTTCAGGACAGCCTCGACGTCCTTCTTGGACGGGGTGCTGCCCGAGAGCGCCACCAGGGAGTACGCGGCAAGGTACTGCATTCTCGTTTACAAACTGCGCATGTGTTCGGGAAGAAAGTAGAGTAGAAAAAGAAATGGCGCGCGCCACGTAGGCAGTGTCCCATGTTGAGAGAGAAAGAGAAGTAGATCGGGAAAGGAAGAACGTTTGGGAGGAAGAAGAAAGACGCCAACGTCATCGCTAACAGGTGTTGCACTGCATTCAACACAGGAGCAGCCGCCACACAGCACTCGGACTCTAAAGGCGAAAAAATATATGTTAATTACACAGATGTGGTCGTGGCAAGGCTGTGCTTGTCATGCCATGCTGTCACTTGTAAAGCCGCGCGTGTACTCTGCTTCGCTTGCTTTTATCGATTGACATTTTTTTTTGGTGCTTTTTAAACGTTACGCGCGAGAAAAACGAACGGATCTACGACATGCTGACCACCTTCACTCACAGACGGAGCCCGCAAGAACACTGGGAAAAAAGTCGTTTTCTTACGTGTGTCTTTTTCCTGATGCAGTAAAATGGCCACAGCTCTTCAAACGCAGCGGGGGGAGTCAGGGCTTGGTGGCAGTGCCTAGTGCACACGCTGCAGGTTCACCAGCAGACGCTCCAAGGTTGTCGTGGTGAGGGGGAGTGTGGGCAGGCTGTTCGCTTCAAGGTAGTGGTTGACCCTCGACAGCACCTCTGCTGGGTACTGCGCGAGCGGCTTTAATGCCGTTGCCTCGGGGCAGCGACACTGCTCCTGCGTGGGCGGGGAGGCGACGAACACGCCCTCCTCGCTGAGGCGCCCTGTATAAACGAGCAGGATAATCTCCGCAGCGGTCTGGCAGACGTGCGCCTTTTCTGTCTGAGACAGCTGCATAAAGCTCTCCACAAAGTCGCCGTCGACGGTATTGATGGCCTCGTAGTGCTTCAGGCGGTCCCGCACTAGCGCGCTGCTGCCGTTCTTGGTGGCAATAAGGCTTGCACCGCGCTCCTGCCCGGGCTGTAAGATGTCCTTGAAAGTGCGGTGGGAGAGCCCCGCGGCGTAGCTCGCCGTCACGCGCTCCAGCGCCACTTCTACCGCATGTAGAACAAGGTAGGTCGGCAGGCACACCGGCGTCAGCACGCCAAAGGCGCCACTCACGCTGGCAAACACCAACTGCGGGCCCGCGATGCCCGGCAGCAGCAGCTGCGTCGGCGTGTTCGGCGACGAACTGCTGCACAGCATCGAGGTTGCTGCGAAGCTTCCTGGACGCACACACGTCACCAAGTCTCCGAGGTGGCACTGAGCCCGCACCTCAAAACGGTACTGCGGTGGCGCGTTGGCGCCGCTCTCCGCGTCGGCTGCCGGCTCCAGCTGAGTCACGCGCATCGCCGTGAAGTTCATGTTGTCGTCAAAAATGCAGAGGTCGTCGGCGTCGGAGCCGACGTGGCCGTCCATGATGCCGCGCAGGTTCGCGTCGCGGCACACCACCTTCACGCTCCCCTGCAGCGTGTCCACCTCGACAAAGAAGGCGCTGAAGCGCACGTCGAGCGCCACCACCATCGACGTGGCGAGCTTACTGTTGTAGAGCGGGATGAGCCGCGTGACGGTGAGCCCGAGGCGACAACGCTCCTCTGCAACGAAGGTTTGGTCCTCGGCATTCCACTTGTAGAGGCACACACACCCGTTGACGCCGAGCGCGATGCGGCCCTTGTAGTGGGGCACAACAGCGCAGCACTGCAGCGCGCCGCCAATGTCCTTGCTGGCGATCATGTGCAGCCGCCGCCGCTGGTGGGCCTCCCGCAGCGCAAACCACGTAATCCGGCCCGACCGCGAGCGCTGCTCGTCGGGAAAGGTAAAG
>AODS02000391.1:0-31801 GCA_000331325.2 Crithidia fasciculata | reverse complement strand
CCGCCATCGCAGCTGCGGCGCGCACGTTGCCCGTCTACACCGGTAAGGCAAAGTCACATGCCGTATCCTTGGCGTCCTCGTCGTCTCGGTCCGCGCAGGGCCCCCGCACGGCGGGCAACGCACCAAAGGGACGTGCTTACCTGCGGTGGCGCAGCAGCAGCAGCAGTCAACAGCAACACCGCACCACCTCTGCGGTCTTCTCCACTGACTCTCAAGCGTGCGTCACAGGCGTATGCGACGGTCGATCTACGGCCGTCGATGCTGTCCTCCACCATCATGAACGGCAGTCCGCTGGGCAACAGTGCCGCTGCACAGGCGTGGGAGAGCGTCGCCCCGCCGCTCGTCACGGAGCTGCACTCCTACATCCGGCGCGAGCTTATTCGCAGTACGTCGAGCGGGGCACCGGCCCCCAGCGCGCTGGACCAGCTGGGCCCCTACCGCGAATCCTTCCGTGCCCTCTCCTCCGCCTTTCCGGCCTATGCGTCGCTCATGTCTGATATCCAGAGCGCCTACGACAACGTCATCCAGGCCCAGGCGAGCTGCTGACGGACGCCTACGCAGCATGACGGTCAGCGAGTGGAGCGGACGAGCAATCAGGAGCTGGTGGCCAGCTTGCACGAGCAGTGAGCACCATCTCAACGGAGCTGAAGGAGATGGAGACGCGCTGGCCTCTCGCGCCGTCACCGAGGAGAGGAAATGCTGCACACGGTGCGGCAGCGTCCTCGCTCTGCGCAGCTCTCCGACGCCATCGAGCTGCGCCGCGAGCTGGACTCGGCCCACCAGCGCATCGGCGACCTTGAGCGCAGCAGCCAGAGCGACCTCGAGAAGATCGTCATCCTCATCGGCGCCGTCCGCGAGTGCGACCGCCGGCTGAAGGAGTACGAACGGATCGTCGCCAGCGTCACCGGCCAGGTCAGCGAGCTGGACGAGTTCAAGCGCATCGCCGGGGAAGCACAGGCGGAGCTGCAGGGGTTCCGAAGCGCTACGCCGACTACGTGCGGTCACAGACTTCAGCTCATGAAGGATTACCTCGCTGCGGAGCTGGAGGCGTCGCAGATGCAGACACGGCGCTGGCGCCGCACGGCCGCGGTGCGGGGGACGCAGCTCGACGTGATGCAGCGGCGTCTCGCCAATTTGGAAGAGGAGCGGCAGCAGCTGCTGCGGGCGGTGGAGGAAGGTGGCGAGACAGCGGCACCGGGCCAACACCCTGCACGCGGCCTGCTCACCCCGCGGCCGTCGTGGGGAAGCTGCACGACGAGCTGCCGAGCTGCGGGAGTACGCCGCGGATGTGGGGCTGCTGACGACCGTGACGACCACCGCGAGGACATGTCCACCACCGCCATTGGAGCGAGACGTCGGCGCCGTCGCGTGCCAAGGCGATGCGATGGTGAAGATGAAGGAGACGGCGCTGCAGGTCGACTACCTGGTCCGCCGTGTCCGCAGTCTCGAGGGGCAGCTCAAGACGCAGCAGGCTCTGCGGCTGGCGTCGGTGCAGGTCAATGAATCCTCCTCCTCACGCCGCATGCCGGGTCGTGGCGGGCAACAACGCTCCCCTTATCGCACTGGAAAACACTGAGGCGAAGAGGGCGGAGCCGCAGCCAAGGGAGCCTCAACGAAGGGCGATGCTGCAGGGCCGCAGCGCCGTGTCTCGCGTCGTGGGCAGTACCGTCCCAGCGAAGGCTTCCAAGCTCTCCCACCATGTCTCACCCCTTTAGCAGCAGTGCGCGGGTGGTGCTGGCAATGCGCTTGCCGCCGCGCCGCCGCTGAGTTGCCTCTCATTGGCCTCGGCTACGGCTCAGACGTCCCCGTTTATCTCCGCGCGAGTGTGTGCTGCCCGCGCCCGTGGCGCCATCGACGATCGTCGCGCTTGTCTACCACTTCTTCCTCGATGTCCTGCCCCCTACATGGACGCACGAGACCAGCTGCAGCGGAGGGAGGAGGAGGAGGCAACGACGACATCGGCAACGACAGCACCTGGCAACCGCGCTGGCGGCGGCGGCACCACTGCGATTGGTGTGTGCCTCCGCGATTTTCTTCAGTCGGAGATGACCGCGCGACGACCTGCGCGTTTCAGCTCCGTGGCGCACCTTGTCATGAACCTCATGAGGACAGCGAGAGCCACGCGTGGTACGCCGACGCGCTGCACGTGCTGCTGTGGACGTGCAGGGCGTCCTTCCGCCGCGTGTCGCCGTCGACGCCGCCGTCGTCGTGGCGCAGGTGAAGCGCGACGTGCGGCCCTGGGCAAAGAGATGCAGAGCTCGCGGCTGCGGCGACAGGCTCTCGGTGAGTGCCTGCAGCCTGTCTTGGAGCTGAAGAGCCCGGCGGAGCTGGCGGAGCTGCGCGCCGCGCTTGGTAGCGAGACGACCTTCAGCGTCGACACTCTCTGCAGCGACGCCCATCCTTTCATGGAGGTGCTGCTGGTGCAGGAGTGCCGCTCCAGCGCGGAACTTTACATCAGCTTCCTCTCCGCGCTCAGTGCACGGGCCACCGCGATGGCGTCACGCGTCACCTCGGCAAACACGCGTCTCATTGGGATGCGGTCGGTCTCCGCAGCCGCGCCGCCAACACCGCAGTTGGAGCCCGGCGACCGCGTCGTGACATTGTCCGATGTCGCGGCTGCTATTCAGGAGGTGGAGCCGCTGACACCAGAGGTGGTGGTGCGGGAGCTCTCTGTGAACGCGGCTGCTGCGGCTGCAGGCGGTCGGCTAGATTCCGCACCAGCTTCGGGGTCTGGTGGTGGTGGTGCTGCGGGAGCGAGTATGAGCGTAGCAGAGGGCGGGGCGGCGGCCAGCAAGCGCACAGCGTCCGTGGAGGAAGGCTCCGTGGTTGTGCGACTGAGCGACATTGTGCGTGCCATCGCTGCTGCGCCGCTGATCCGCCGCACCGCGCAGAACAGCTCTGAGAACTGTGCGCTGTGATTTTGTGAAGAGTGGGAGGTATAGGTAAACAAAAAGGAGAACATCATATCTTTCATTTCCTCTCCTCTCTTTTTTTTTTTGTTTTAGCTGCTTGCATATGTATCCTTTCTTTTCCGTTTCGTTCGCTCACAAAAAAAAAACAAAAAACTTTAACTCTCTCTGGTGTTATTTTCCTTGTTGTTTTTGTAGCATGTATTCTTGTTGATGCCGCTGCTAGCGCAATTTGCTTTTCCCTTTGTTTTTTTTCCTTCTGTGGAGTTACTGATGCGTAATCAGCACCGCTTTTTCTTGCCTTTTTCTTCCTTTGTTTATGCACTACGCTGCTGCGCTGTGAAGAGAAGCGGTGGTGTTCTTGCGTTAAACTTCAATCGGCACCACGTCTCCTTATTCAAGCTTCCCTCTTGTGTACTTAGCTATTTTTTTTTTTTTTAGAACTTTGAACACCGATGTCCATTATCGTCCGGTAGTTTATACCGCAGACGCAGAGACACACCAACACAAACACACACGTGCGCAGCACCACCAGGCTATGTACTTCAATCTTACCATTACTTTGAACTCTTTTAATCTACCCTTTGCTGCAAAATGCTGTTTCTTTGTTTCTTCCTTCTCAATCTTCCCGCTAAATTGTTCGATCAACAGTGAGAACCTGCGAGACCGCAAGTTGAACTATCCAGAAGCAGAGAAAGGCAATTGAGAAGATGGGAGTTGAACCCACTTGTTCTTGTTGATGGATCTCGCACAGTCACCTGCTTGTCAACGCTGACTGCAACTATGTTGTCGTTGAAGTGCTGAGGAAATAAGAGGCGTGGATATCCTGTATCATCGCAGCATCCGCTTGTGGAGTCAAGGTTTTGAGAGAGGAGAAGAAAGCTGCACTTAGCCGGGTGTCATGGTCGCTTCTATTTCAGCCTTTTTGAGACCGCGGCACACAGACAATTCCACTCGTAAACAAAATGATATTTTTATGACAGCTTCGCTTCTCACATCTCGTTCTCCGCCGTCCTTTACTGCAACTCAACGCACTGATAGATAGGATACTCCTACCAACCCCACACTGCTACCGCCACACAGTCGTAGACCACCCCTTAGAAAGCAGCAAAAACGAGCTGAACAGTTGAACACGTCTATCTCCCTTACTTAGCGCACACACACATACTCACACACACACAAAAGAAAAATTATTAGAAGACCAGCGATGCAGCCTAGCCACCCCCACATGAGCGGCAACACACGCTCCTCCGCACACGCGGCAAACGCGCCGTCGAACAGTGGCCGCTACGTGCACTGCCCCTACTACATCCCCGAGACATCGCCACTCGCCACCTACGAAGGCGCTGTTGGGCCACGCGACAGCGGCCTGCATGCCTACCGCCCCGCCCGCGTCGGCAGCCTCGGCACGCCGCGGATGAGTGGGCTGTGGGGGCAGTCTCCCAACGTGCGCGGCTCATACGCATCAGCGGGGTCAAACAGCAACTACAACGGGACCGGGAGCTACACCACCGACTTCACTCCCGAGGCCTCCACACTCGCTGCCCCGCCCCCCACGGCGGCAGATCTGGAGAGTGTTGTGCTGCTGCCCACACGTCCGCTGCTGAAGGCGCTCGCGAAGCAGTGCCGCCCCTCTCCGCCGTGGTGTGTTGGCGGGCCGGTGCGCACCTCCCTCGCCAACGAGGTGCTCCGGTTTAGCGACTTCAATCTCCCCATACCAGAGGAGGAGGCGGCGAGCAACGCGTGCACGGCGACGATGCAGGCGGTGATGCGGCAGGTGTGGCCGGCGGCGTGTCTACTGCCCACCGGTGCGACAGCAGCCGGGCAGAACATCACGAAGGGTGTCACGCTGCATTTTTACGCGAGTGGCACCACGGACCCGACGGAGGAGGAGCAGCAGCAGTGGATGCAGGGGGCCAACGAGGTGGGAGCGCAGGTGAACTTTATCCGCGACGACCGCGAGCTGCCCTGCGCTGTCATCGTCGACTCCCGCTCGGGCCACCGCTGCTGCATCCGCTACGGCGAGAAGGCCGCCGTCGCGTTGGCCGAGACGAGCGCGTTGCTGTCGAGCAGCGTCGCCGCCAAGCCTGTCACACGCGCTGTTTTCAACACGCTGTTGGCGCTGCTGAGCCAGAACAAAATCTTGGACGAGAGCGGGACGGCGCGTACGATGCTGAGCGGGGAGGCGCTTGCCGTGATGCTGCTCGCCGTCGTGAACTCCTACGACGCGTCGGATGTGCCGGATGCGGGCCGTGTGCTGCTGGACTTCTTTCTCACCTTCGGCTTTGAGAGCTACTTCAACCCGATCCAGACGTCGGTCAGCGTGGCGGGCTTTGGTGCGCCGACGCCGAAGCGGCACATGAACGCGCAGCTTAGTGTGCTGGACCCGGTGTCGGAAGAGGTGAACATCACTCCCTTGGTGGATCGCGTCAGCAGCATTCAGGCGGTCTTCAACTACTGCTACACCGCCCTGTCGCAGTACGCGCAGACGAACTCGAACCTGCACCGCGCGCAGTCGGCCCTGTCGACCATCATCGGCGGTGAGCCTTACTGGGCACGCGTGCTGCGCTACTACCAGCTGCGCATTGAGCCCTACTACTCTGTGGTGCAGCAGAAGAAGCACATCCTTGTGCAGTCCATCTAGACTGTGCACCGCACAGCTCATGAGGCAGACGCGTCATTGTCAGGCGTATACTTCTCTGTTGCTACTGTTTTTTTTTTCATTTTTAGTGGTGGCTCCAACGTGAGCTTATCGTCCAAGTGCCTGAGTGTGTGTGGGTGTGTGAGTTGAACTCATGCGTGCACGTTTTAAGTCGAATGGGAAAAGTGGTTGACGAATCGTTAGTCTGGGGACGCGGCGGCTTGTGGCGTTGTTGTGGTGCCAATTGCAAAATTCTCGTCCGATTCTACTCCTTTGATAAAAATGCCCGACGATGCTGCTCGATTGCTCCGTTGGAGATAAGAGGAACAGACGGATGGAAGACTTCAAAAAGATACGTGCTGTGAAGAAAAAACAACAATCGTGCGGCACATGTACTTGTACTTTTCGGGTGAACTTTGTGTTTGTGTTTATTTGTGTGTGTGTGTGTGTGTTATTGGTAGCGGGAGGGTGGAGTATTTTTGTAAATTGCTTATTCTTACACGTGTCCGCTCTCATCCTGTGCATTTCACTTCTATTGCTTCGTTACCTCCTCTCCTCCTGCAGTGTTTTTCTCCGCTTGCTGTACGAGGCAAAATGCAGAACACACACACCTCAGTATTTCTTTTTTATTATTGTTCGTGCACCAAAACGGTTTAAGAGAGAAAGAGAGAGTGAGAGAGAGAGAGAGAATAAGTGCGGTGCCGGCACCAAAGAAAGATGAATTAATAAAGTGACGACAGAGGAAAATAACGGCAACAACGAGAGGAGCGCGACGCTTCTTTTTTTCTTATTTTTTTCTCTTCGGCTCTACAATGCTTCTGCATCACCGGTTCCTTCTGTAGGGGAAAAAAGAAGAAGTAATATCTTTCCGAGTCTGTTCCTTTTTTTTTTCTGTTTGGTGTTCGCATTCCCGTGTACATTCTTGTTCTTTTCTTTCTCTCCCTTTCCGTAGCGGTTTTTGTTTTACTTTTAACTCTTAGTTTTAAACGGTGATGCAGATAAACTATTTCTAATTTATTTACAAGCGCGTGTGACTTTCTCTTTCCTGATCAAATATATATATGTTATTCCACATTCCTCTCATAATATAGTCGGAGCTGCGATCAGCCGCGCCTGTCCTCCTCTCGTTGTCCGCTCTCCTCGCTTTTTTGTTTCTAAACTCTTGTGCATGGTGGCTATTGAGAATTTGCCGATTGTCAGACGCATTGTGCGCTGGAGAAAAATAATGAGTGTAGCAATGCACCGTGTCGCCACAAGGTAATTGTTGAAGATAGAGTTTTTTTTTCCTGCGCTTTACGGCGGCTACCCCTTCAGCGCATAAGCGCATAAAAGGTGTGTGCGTCTTACTATAAAAACTTGCTTTGGTGCTATCACTCAATTTGCTTTTTAAAATTAAATGAATTTCCTTTGTGCTTGCTCCATTATCTGTTCTAGCTTTCTTTCTAGCGTGTGTTCTTCTTTTTCTTTTCTTCTTGAGTTCCGCCATAGCGCGACCGGCGCGACCGCTGCAGCTCTCAAGTGATTTATTTTTTCCCCCTTCTCTCTTCACCCTCTCTGTCTTCTGCGTTACTTTCGACCTGCGACTGACATCGCCACAGAAGCATGTGTCTCCTCTTTTTCTCTCAATCTATTTGAACGGCGGACGCGCAGGCTACTATAATGAATATTATCAAGATATGTTTCGTTGAGGCGGAGCTATTGGCGACGTTAGACAAGCGTAGCCTCTTAATCAAACACTGCAGAACAAAAAAGAATCCTCTAAAGAAGTCTCCAACCCCCTAACCGCTTACTCTTGTTGCATTGTTTACTATTTTTTTTTTCTGTGCGCACTTACATTTTTTCCCCCTTTTGCTTTCTGGCACTGTGGCGTGTTGCCTCTTCTCCCAGCTGATCTCCTTCGGCACTTGCGAGGCAAGATCGAGCCGAAGCCCCCTTAAGATACGCGGCTTCTCATTAGTCGACTTGGAAAACAAAACATCATCAACAACAACAACTTAAAAGAACGACTAGAAACTAGTAATGTACGTGGCGCATCATGGAGAATGAAAGAGGCGATACGATACACCGGACGATTATAAAGAAATCCGTCGCTCTCAACTCCGGAAAAAAAAAAGCCGCTTACTTCTCTGCTTTCAAGTGTTTAATGATGGTTTCTTCTCTCTTTTCTTTTATTTCTAATTCTCGTTCTGTGCAATCTTCCGCGCACTTTTAACCTCCATGCTCCTCGTTTGCTCTCCTTCCACAATACTCTACCACATACTTCCTCTACTTGCTTCTAAAAAAAAAACCCACTCCTCTTTCTTAATTACACTACACCACAACGTGCATCAAAAGCTCTTTAAAACAAGAAAACCACCTAAGCACTACGGAAGCTGCAGCGACCACTCGTTTACTCACGCTTTCTCCCCCTTCTTTACAATCTTCAGTAACATCCACCGTAGTCAGACCTCTAACTTAAGTCCTCTACACAGAACCCTCTTTTTTTTTTTCCCAACACACATACCCACGACAATGTTCGCTCGTCGCGTCTGCGGAACGGCTGCGGCGTCTGCCGCGTGCCTGGTGCGCTGCGCCTCGGACAAGGTGCAGGGTGACGTGATCGGCGTGGACCTTGGCACGACGTACAGCTGCGTGGCGACGATGGACGGCGAGAAGGCGCGCGTGCTGGAGAACACGGAGGGCTTCCGCACGACGCCGTCGGTGGTTGCGTTCAAGGGCAACGAGAAGCTTGTGGGCCTCGCTGCGAAGCGCCAGGCCATCACGAACCCGCTGTCGACGTTCTACGCGGTGAAGCGCCTGATTGGCCGCCGCTTCGAGGACGAGCACATCCAGACGGACATCAAGAACGTGCCGTACAAGATCGTGCGCGCGGCGAACGGCGACGCGTGGGTGCAGGACGGGAACGGGAAGCAGTACTCGCCGTCGCAGGTGGGTGCGTTCGTGCTGGAGAAGATGAAGGAGACGGCGGAGAACTTCCTGGGTCACAAGGTGAGCAACGCGGTGGTGACGTGCCCCGCGTACTTCAACGACGCGCAGCGCCAGGCGACGAAGGACGCGGGCACGATCGCCGGCCTGAACGTGATCCGTGTGGTGAACGAGCCGACCGCTGCTGCGCTTGCGTACGGCATGGACAAGACGAAGGACAGCCTGATCGCGGTGTACGACCTCGGCGGCGGCACGTTCGATATCTCGGTGCTTGAGATTGCTGGCGGCGTGTTCGAGGTGAAGGCGACGAACGGCGACACGCACCTTGGCGGCGAGGACTTCGACCTGACGCTGTCGGACTACATCCTGGAGGAGTTCCGCAAGACGAGCGGGATCGACCTGAGCAAGGAGCGGATGGCGCTGCAGCGCGTGCGCGAGGCTGCGGAGAAGGCGAAGTGCGAGCTGTCGTCTGCGATGGAGACGGAGATCAACCTGCCGTTCATCACTGCGAACGCGGACGGCGCGCAGCACATCCAGATGCACATCAGCCGCAGCAAGTTCGAGGGCATCACGGAGAAGCTGATCACGCGGTCGACTGCGCCGTGCAAGCAGTGCATGAAGGACGCGGGCGTGGAGCTGAAGGAGATCAACGACGTGGTGCTTGTGGGCGGGATGACGCGGATGCCGAAGGTGATCGAGACGGTGAAGACGTTCTTTGGCCGCGAGCCGTTCCGCGGCGTGAACCCGGACGAGGCGGTTGCGCTGGGTGCTGCGACGCTGGGCGGCGTGCTGCGCGGCGACGTGAAGGGCCTGGTGCTGCTGGACGTGACGCCGCTGTCGCTGGGCATTGAGACGCTGGGCGGCGTGTTCACGCGCATGATCCCGAAGAACACGACGATCCCGACGAAGAAGAGCCAGACGTTCTCGACGGCTGCGGACAACCAGACGCAGGTGGGGATCAAGGTGTTTCAGGGCGAGCGCGAGATGGCTGCGGACAACCAGATGATGGGGCAGTTCGACCTGGTGGGCATCCCGCCGGCGCCGCGCGGCGTGCCGCAGGTGGAGGTGACCTTCGACATCGACGCGAACGGCATCTGCCACGTGACGGCGAAGGACAAGGCGACGGGCAAGACGCAGAACATCACGATCACTGCGAACGGCGGGCTGTCGAAGGAGCAGATCGAGCAGATGATCCGCGACTCGGAGGCGCACGCGGAGACGGACCGCGTGAAGCGCGAGCTTGTGGAGGTGCGCAACAACGCGGAGACGCAGCTGACGACGGCGGAGAAGCAGCTTGGCGAGTGGAAGTACGTGAGCGACGCGGAGAAGGAGAACGTGAAGACGCTGGTTGCGGAGCTGCGCAAGGTGATGGAGAACCCGAACGTGTCGAAGGACGACCTGTCCGGCGCGACGGACAAGCTGCAGAAGGCTGTGATGGAGTGCGGCCGCACGGAGTACCAGCAGGCGGCTGCGGCGAACAGCGGCAGCAGCAGCGGCAACTCCGGCGAGCAGCAGCAGCAGCAGCAGCAGGGTGAGCAGCAGCAGCAGCAGCAGCAGCAGGGCGAGGAGAAGAAGTAAATTTGAGTCTTTTCGGAAAGCTTCGTAATGCTGTGCCGCAGCGCGGCTTCTCTCAGGGACCTACTGACCATTTCTCTCTTCCTTGCATGGCCTTCCTCCGCCACATTGCAATGGGCTTCTTTTGCTGCGTCCGATCGCTGTGTTTCTCTAATTCCTGTGTTAGTTGATTGTGTGCGTTTTTAGGTTCTGTTTAATATCACGAGTACGTCTTGTAATTTTTTTTTCTCTCCTCCCCACTTGTTTCGGCAGAAGTTCGTGTTTTTCCTCCCTTTTTCCCACTTTTTATATACATGGTTTCTCTTGGTTTTTATTTCTTTCATTTTAATTTCTTTTTTTTTTTGTTCTCACAGATTATGAATTTAATTTCAGTTGCCAATACTACTATTACAGCTAAGGCTCTCTCCCTCTCCTATCTCTTTTGGATTTTTTTCCTTTGTGCTTTCGCTGCGTAAAGACTCGTGTGATGGATGTGGAGCACACCTCTCTTGTTTGTTTGTTTTCAAGGAGAGAAAAGCGGGCGAGGCATTCTGTTATTCCGACACAGTGTCTCGTATGAGTCTTGTTGTGAAATGCAGAGGGGCAGCTGAAGGCTGACGGACATCGGTGACGACTTCTGTTTCTTTCCGATTATTTGCATCGAGGCGAACCACCCGCGAGGCCGCTTCTCCCCCTTCTAAAAGAATTAAGAGGCTACCACTTTGATTTTTCTACAGACCACGTTATCCTCTGCTGAGGAGGAAAAGAGAACACACAAAGTGCTGCTGGTGGAGGTCGCGCGGGTGGGGCGTTTTTACCTTTGACAGAACCAATACCGTTTGTTTTGTTAAGTTTCAGCGTTGTCGTCTCCGTTTAAAGCATATGTGGAGATGCACGCTCCCCCTTTATTTTTGCTTACTCTGCGCTCTCCGCGTCTCCTTTCTTGCTGTGCAAGTAAACAGAGAAGCGTTCGTGGCTTTGGTGTGTGGACGGAGAAACAAGACGAATCGCTGGTGTGAAAAAGAGAAAAAGAATTACGTGTATGACAGCCAGACATCGACTATCGTTGCCTGCTGTGTGCCCTGTGCTTTTTCTTTTTTTTGTTTCCCTCCCTTTGCTTTGTTATTCCTCCGCTTTCGGTGTATTCAAAAGAAGACACAGTCCGCTTGTTGTTTTTGGAACTGTCGTCTCTTCTTATTCGGTATTCGCTGGTTCAGACTGCGTGCTGTTGTATCCGTGCTGGCGTTCGCGACGCGGCGCTAAAAAAGCAATGACCATCACCGCTGGTAGCGTAGTAGCGGGAACTGCTTCCATTAGCTTGCAGCAACCTTATCTTCAAGCGCAGAGAAGCGAGCAGCGTTGGAGGTAGACGACATCGAAGTACCGTCGCTGTGGGCTCTCACGTCGACTGTGGCTGGCGCTTCGCTCTTGTTCCGTTGACTGCCTCACCGTACGCGTCAAAAAAATTGCAAGTAAAGTGGAGAAGGAGCTCCCTGCGGTGACGCGGTCATTATCAGTGATGCTTTTCGTTGTTTTGCTCTTGGTTTCCTACGTGCGTGCGTGAGTCTTGTTACTATTTGTGTGTGCGTTTGTCTACCGCGATGTGGGCATCGTTTTTCTTTTTTCCAGTTGTTGTGGGATGCTATCGCCGTAAAACATCGAGAGAAAAAAATAACAAAAATGTTTTTTTTTTTGTCTTCTCCTAATTCTGTCGGGCACTACCTTTTTCCTATTTCGATGGTAAAGAAGCATACGTAACAAAGAGAGAAACCAATTCGGCGAGAAGTGAAACGGGTTTTTTCAGTGCCCACTGACTTCACCGCCTCCCTGAGAGAGTTGGCTGTGAGGGTCTGGAGAACGGGGAGTCTGTTGGCGAAGTAGTGTGGTAAGGTGTGACAGGAAGCCAGTGCGCACACCAATTTTTTTTATTGGCGTTTGTGTTTCACCACTCGCATTGCTGTCACTTCTACTTTGAGATAAGACGGCGGTTGTGTCAGAATGTGGCAATGTCATTGACCACTCTCTCTTAAGCTACTGGTCGTCCAAAAGAAAAAAAAGAGAGAGTTTCCGCTTTGACTGAGGTCATCCCAACAGTGAATGAGCTCTAAATGATGGGCATCAACGGCCGCACAGCTCTTTCCATTTATTCCTTCTATATCCTATTGAAATGTACCTCTTTTATATTTCCTTTTTTTTCTTCCCTTTTTCTCGCCTTAGAGAAGCAGCAACACACTTTGGAAAAAAAGAAAGAAAGAATAAAGGAGGCAAAGTCAACCGGTACCGCTCTGCCAGGGCTTACATCCACTTCCTCCTGCTACACATCTTCTTATACGACGCATGCAATAATGCCAGCTAAAAAACGCCTTGTCCCGCCTATCCGTCCCAACGCGGACGGTACCGGCTTCGTGCGCGCTGGACGGCCTGGTGCTCCGGCGCGTAACCGCTCAGGCGGGCCACGTCGTGCACAGACCCCCTCCGAATCCTCCGCGGCGAGCTCGCAGGCATCACGCAGCTCAAGTGAGGAGGCAGCAGCTCCAACGTCCAGCTCTGCACCTTCTCGTGGTCGACAGGGGCGTGCTGCTGAGGCGCCGCAACTCCGGGCAGCTGCGAAGCCTGCAGCAACGAGTGCGAGCGCCGTCGCAGCCGCATCTTTCGAGGCGAGTGGTAAGCCATGCGAGCCGAGCGCACAACTCAAAGAAGCTACAGCGGCTTCGTCAAGTGCCAGTAGAGCATCGCAATCACGACCACAGGCACCACCGCAGCCATCACCCCAACCTACGGTGCCGGGAAAGAACGCAGGCAAGACGTCGTCGCAACCACCTGCTGCTACCACTGCTGCTGCACCACGCTCAAAGGGGGGCGTTGCAGGAGGTGGACGTGGGCGTGGATGGCGCTCTCGGCCCCAGCGAGTGTCTGCTGCCTGCTCGCCTCCTACACCAGCTCGGGCTGCTCAACGGCTCCCTTGTTCTCCTCTCCACCCAGTACGGCGACGTGTACGCCGAGGCGCGTCAACTTCGCAGCACCGCCGCTGTGGACCGCGTTTTGGTGAGCGAGGACGCTGCTGCTGTGCTGGTGGAGAAGCGTGCCCGGCTGAGCCCGCTGCCACCACCACAGCAGTCACGCGGCCTGCCGTTGCTGACCTCTGTCACGTTAAAGGCTGTTACTCCCGAGGGCGTTGACAGCGCAGCTTCAGACGCCGCCACAGCCGCGACCCTCTCCTCCACGCTGGAGTGGCAGGCGATGTTCCGCCGCCTGCTGCATCACAAGATCGTTTATCTTCACATGCGCACGACACAGCGGGTGCTGACGCAGCGACTGGCGCTGGAGGTGGCGAGCCTCACCACGGCGGAGGCCTCTGCAGCGCCATCTGTCTGGGGTGTCGTTACCGATGCGACGTTGCTGTATCTGGAAGGGGGGCAGACGACCAGCGAGGCAGCAGCAATGCCGTCCCCTGCGTCAGCCGCGACCGCCACGACGACGTCTGCCTCAGCACCGCATACACCCCTCTGCACGCTGGTTGTGGGGGAATCAGGCACAGGCAAGAGTCGTCTGCTCCGACAGCTCAGTGGTAGCACCGCAACCACCACGGGTGTGTTACCCACGTTGGCAGAGGTTACACCTGCGAGCTCCCAGCTGCTCAGCAGTGCGGGGCGTCGTGTGGAGTGGGTGCGGGTCGAGGAGTTGCCGCAAGGCGAGGGCAGCGAGGTCAGCACCGCCACAGTCCTTCGCGAGTCTTTTGAGCGTGCCCGTCTCTCCGCCCCCTCCCTCGTCTTGCTGGACGACCTTCACCTGATCTGTGCCTGCGAGACAACATCGGCGGGCTCGCGCTGGGCCATGTCCCTCATCGCACACGCCCTCGCCGAGGAGCTGCTCGACCTGCAGCGACGTGCGCAGGACGTCTGTGTGGTGGCAAGCGCGCCATCGCTGGACAGTCTCGATGGGTGTCTGACGAGCACCTCTTTGTTTGGACAGGGCGTGGTGACGCTGGAGATGCCCAGCGGTGCGGCCGAGCGGCTGACCTGTCTGCGTAGTTGTCTGCAAGAGGTGAGCGGCGCCGCCTCGCTGGCTGGGGTGACGGAGAGTTGTCTGGCAGAGGTGGCGCAGCGAGCTCACGGCTTCACCCAACGCGACCTCCACCGCCTGGCCGAGACAGCCGTCGTGAAGGCCTTTCACGCGCGACAGTCCGTCGTGCCCGCTGACGCGGACCTGCGCGCTGCTGCCGCTGTCGTGCACCCGTCGTCGCTGAAGCGCTTCGAGGTGACGGTGCCGAACGTGACGTGGGACAACATCGGTGGCAGCGCTGAGGCGAAGCAGACCCTCTGCGACGTTGTGGAGTGGTGCCTCGGCAAGCAGCGGTGGATCTTCACGGACTTCAACCTCACCCCTCCAAAAGGCGTGCTGCTCTACGGCCCACCGGGTTGCAGCAAGACGATGCTGGCCAAGGCGCTGGCGAACGAGAGCCACATGAACTTCATCTCGGTGAAGGGGCCGGAGGTGTTCTCCAAGTGGGTCGGCGACAGCGAGAAGGCCGTGCGGGACATTTTTGAGCGTGCCCGTGCGGCGAGCCCCTGCGTCGTGTTCATTGACGAGCTGGATGGCATGTGTGGCCACCGCGGCCGTGGCGGCGTCTCGGACCGCGTCATCTCGCAGTTTCTAACCGAGCTGGACGGCCTGCCCGCCGCCTTTGAGGAGAAGAAGAACGCACTCGTCTTTGTGGCGGCGACGAACCGGCCGGACAGCATCGACGGTGCGGTGCTGCGGCCTGGCCGCATTGACCGCCGCGTCTACGTCGGTCTGCCGAGCTACGAGGAGCGGGTGGCCATCACGGCGATTCAGTTCCGCTCGATTCCGGTGGCTGCTGACCTTACCGCCGAGTACGTGGCCGCCCACACGGAGGGCTACACCGGGGCAGAGGTGGTGGCGGTGGTGAAGGAGGCCGCCTTCCACGCCATCACAGCCGATGAACGTGCAGCCTGTGTGACGCTGGCTGACGTGGACGCGGCGCTGGCAAAGGTGCGGCCGCGGATTCGACCGGTCGACGTGGAGTGGTACAAGCAGTGGCCGCACAACGCTCCAGTTAAGGCGGACTCTTAGTGGGCTGTGATTGCTGTCGTGGGAGAGAGTCAACCACATTATGCAGTCGTAAACTTCGATTGACGCTCTGCCGCTAACTTGATCGTTGTGTGTTTGTGCCATTCTTCAAGTGAGCAGCCAACGGAGCAGATATGTGGATGTCATGCCCGCACAACCAAGGACACCTTTGCAAGTGTCTTTGCCTTGGCATAATATCACGAGTAACCGCGCGCTTAACGACGAACTGATCAAAAGAGGAAAAAAGAAACGAATGCGCGATCTCAGTGACGCCGTGTTGGGAAACAGCTCGTCTCACTCGTCTTAGGCGTCTACCTATCGCCTTGAACTGTGTCTGCAGCTGCAATGAACTTGCATGCAACAAGGGCAGCAACGCTGCTCGCTACTTCACGCGCTCCGCATGCTCGACGGCTGCATGTGCGCGGGTGCGTCCAACAAGCCGAAGTGACATCTTCCTATTGCCTCATGAAATTCTTACCATGTTCTTCTCCCTTTTATCTTCCCTCTCCCATCACTATTCTAGTACGCTCTTCTCTGGCTGTGTGGTGGACTATCTTCAAAGAAAGAAAAAGATTCTGAAAGAGCAAAAAAAGCAAAAGTAGAATACAAAGGCCTTTTTTCTCCACCTGCAGGCAAAGGCCAAATGGCGTACATCGCGTTTCCATCGTCCGCAGCGGCGAGGACGTCTTCGCAAGGCAGCAGCGGCGCAGACATGGATGCCTTCACCGAGTACTCCGCCTACCGACGTGTGATTCGGACCGTTGTCTGCGGCCTGCTCTTCGCCGTACCGCTCTCCGTCGCCATTCCCATGTCCCCGCTGCTGAGGCTCTCCCAGACGCAGGAAAACAAGAAGTCCATCGTGCCGCGCATGATGGGCGACTTCTTCTATGTCAACTTCGCCGCCAGCGCGGCCGCCTACTGGCTGCTTGTCGAGCCCTACATCCCCAATCCAAAGGCGCGAGAGGGCTTTGTGCCATACCTCGGCCCGCTGACGGCGCAGGTCCCTGCGATGAGCTGCCTCTTCACCTCTCACCTCTTCTACCCGGGCCTATGGGCGATCTTCAACGAAACGACGTGGCAAATGCGTCAGCGGGAGTTCTGGCGCCTCAACATCAAGTGCTTTTTTGCCTTCAGCCCGGTGCACATCCCCGCTGTGGTGGGCTTGGGTGCCTCTGTGGGTGTGGTGATGTACCCCTTCAAGTTTTTGAAGCTGCGGAAGCAGCAGCGGGAGGCGAAGCAGGCAATGGCGGCGGAGAAGCAGGCGTAGTCTCGAACAAGCGACATGTCTTGCGGTGACTGATGAGGTGCGCGTGAGTTGGAGAGGAGAGGAGATTTAATGTTGTGACTGTGTCGAGGGTGTGCGCACAGCTGTTCTCACAGAGGTGTTTGTCAAATTGATCAGAGGGGAAGATATTAAAGGGAAAAGTTGAAGACGGAATGGATGTTTTTAGACCAGGTTCTTACGGCTGAAAGACGGGTACTTGACCCAATTCTGTGGTGCTGAAAGCTGAGGAAATTTTAGGAGCAGCTTGTGCGTTTCTTCAGTGCGATGTCGGACGAGAAAAAGGAATGTGAAGCTCTGTGCGGCAATGCATACGAGCTCTTTTTTTCAAACACAGCTCATCGCTCGGGGCGAGAGAGAACTTGCTAAAATATGAGCGACTGCGCATGCTGCGCTTCCTTCTTTTTTAAACCAACCTTCCCTCTCATTCCTTCTCTCCGTCTTTTTTTGTTTTCGATTGCCGGAATGTGTTGTTGTTTGCCCTTTCCTTCCTTTTATTTTTTGCTCGTTGCATATCACTTCTTCTGGTCAAGGAAGAAAAGCTCGTTGTTAGTCTGTGCGTTAGACACCATTTTTCCCTCCCTGCCTTTCAGCGTTGCCGAAAGAACTCTCTCCGAGTTGCACACATACCCCAGAAGCTGTACAGAGAAACACAAAAGAAACTTGTACAACGCCATGTGCGATACGCCGGAGCCGCCGTCTAAGACGGCCTGCCGAGTAGAGGTGCTGGGCAAGGTCTCATCTATGCACTACGACCACACCACCTCCTCCTGCCTCGTCTCCACAGTTCTCAACGGCACTCACGTCTTCAACCTCGATGACGACTTCTACGGCGCGAATCTGTCCACCGGGGTGTCAGCGCGGAGTGTGGAGACCTACCCTTATCACGCCATCGGTGACGCCCCGCTGCTCTCCTCCACCTTCTTCAACGCTGGCGTGCTCTTCGCGGTTGGGTCGTCGTCGGGCACCGTGACGGTTGTCTCCCGCCGCTCACGTGCCATCACGGCCTCCTACGCTGCGCCGGATTGCCTGCCCATACGTTCCCTGCACGCCGTGGCGGAGCAGCCTGACTGCCTGCTGACCTGCAGCGAGCGCGGCGCCGACCTCATCGACGTGGAGCGCTCGCAGCTGCTGGCCTCTCTGCAGAACCCGGCGGCTGGTCGGGCAGTGGCGGCGGTGCCCCTCGCGCCGAACACCTTCGCGGTCGCCAACTACGACGGGAAGGTGCTGCTGTACGACACACGCCAGAGCCATCAGGCAACATCGGTGCTCACCGTGCCGGACCAGATCACCTGCCTGAACGTCGCCGCGGATACGGCACAGGTGTGTGTGGGCACCGTCAGTGGACGCGTCATGACGCTGCGCTGCGCGCTGGGCTCGCACAAGGAGCACGCGTTTGGCCTGGGCATGAAGCGGGCGCCGGTGCGGTGCATCGCGATGGAGGGCGGCTGCATCGCCGCTGGAGACCTTGCGGGGCGACTCGCCATCGTCGACACGGCCGACGTGCCGAACCCGACGGTGTACTGGACGGCAGAGGCGTTGCTGCGAGCGCCGCGGTACAGTGTGGCCGATCCGTTTGAGAGCTCCGCCGTCGCAACAGGGGCGGATGCCGCTGCTGCTGCTGCTGCCGCGTATGCCGTTGCTGAGTCGGAGGTGACGGCGACGGCATTCGCGCAGGGGACGGCGTGGATGTCGTTCTGCTCGCCGAAGAGCAATGCGTCACACATCGTGGCCGTTCCCGCATAGTGGACGGAAAGGGACAAATTCCGCTTGACTTTCTCTCACGGGTGAGCTGATCTTGTTTTTTTCTTTTTAGATGCCTTATAGATTTTTTTCCCGAAGCACGCTCCTTTTCTTTCCTTTAGACTGCTGTGTTCATCTCCTCACCTGTCCACTGTCTATTTTTTTTTTTTAGAGTTTGCGCTGATTTGTGAGTCCGATGTGCGTCGCCGAACCTTTTTCTTTCACCTCAAGGCCGTTGCTTCAATCTATCAAAGCGGCTAGAGTGGAAACAATAGTGCGACGGGGTACGCGAATACTACGCACTTTTCACTCAAAGAAAAACGAATGCAATTTAAAAATGGACTTAGTGTTGCGAAGCGGAACAAGGACTTATCAAAGGCGAAGGACTCGCAGCAATCCCTGAAGGTCAACGGCGCTTTGGGAGCTTGCTGCGATACGAGCGCTTGCTAAGCTTGCAACAATAGAAGAAAATAATGTACTTCAAGATGAAAATCTTGTTTGAAGCAGTATGAAGAAGTGAATCAAACAAACAAACAAGAAGCGAAGCTGCTACAGTCTCACCCATCCATTGCTGTGATGTCTATCCTCTCCCATTTCACGACTTGTCCACGACGCCAATCCCTAACAATGTGCGGTGAACTCATGCCTGAAGGAGCACAAAGTAGTGCGCACTCCGCAGACTTTCAACGCTTGGCGCTTTATCGACAGATCACATTTTTCTTTTATTATTATTTTGCACTCTCTTCCCTATCGACTGAAAACAACAACAAAAAAACGCGAAGCAATTCAGGCTTCGCACCCACCACAAAAAAAAAAAAACATGAAGCCGACGTGCCCGCCTCTTCCGCCAATCCCAGAAGGGATGGACTGGGAGAAGTTCCGCGCCGAGGGTCACCGCGTGATCGACTTCATCGCCGACTATCACAAGTCCCTGAAGAACCGCGAGATGCCGGCTCAGTCGGTCGTCGAGCCTGGCTACCTCAAGAAGGCCATCACCAGCAAGAATGCCCCACAGAAACCACAGGCCAACTTCACGAACATTCTGGCCGACATTCAGAAGAACATCGTGCCCGGCATGACGCACTGGCAGCACCCCGACTTCTACGCGTGGTTCCCGGCACAGCTGTCGCCGGCAGCGCTGCTGGGTGACACGGTCGCGAGTGGCTTTAACCAGCCTGGCTTCAACTGGATGGCAAGCCCTGCAGCGGCGGAGCTGGAGACCCTCGTGATGGACTGGATGGCGCGTGCCTTTGGTCTGCCTGAGGAGATGACGTGGGAGAGCACCGGCGGTGGCGTGATGCAGCCAACGGCCTCGGAAGCTGTCGTGGTGGCGCTGCTGGCGGCAAAGAACCGCACGCTGGAGAAGTACACCACGAACGAGGAGAAGAGCGCCGCCTCGGGCAAGTTGGTCTGCTACATTAGCGACCAGGCCCACTTCTGCGTCGAGAAGGCGACGCGTATCTTGTCCATCTGGCACGTGCGGAAGCTGAAGACGTGGCGCGAGCCCAACGGCAACTGCCCTCTCCACGGAGACGACCTGCGCGCCGCTGTCGAGGCAGACGTCGCTGCCGGGCTCATCCCGTGCTTCACCTCCATGAACTACGGCACGACGGGCATCTGCGCCACCGACGACTTCGAGGGCATCGCTCAGGTGTGCAAGGCGCACAACATGTGGCTGAACCTCGACACGGCCTACGCCGGCGCGACGGCGCTGTGCCCCGAGCTGCGAGCCCCGCTGCTGCCGGGATTCGCCCACGCCGACAGCACCTTCATCAACGGCTCCAAGTGGATGAACCTCATGACGAACTGCTCCTTTTTCTTCTTCCGCGACCGCAAGCACATCGTCTCCTCGCTGAACGCAACGGGAGTGTACCTCTCCAACAAGTACACGGAAGCCAACGCGGTGGTGGACTTTAAGGACTACCAGCTCGGCATGGGTCGCCCCTTCCGCGCCTTGAAGGTCTACACGACTCTGCAGTACATGGGACTGGAGGGCATTCAGGCCACGATACGCCGCCACTGCGAGCTGGCCAAGTACCTGCACAACGTCCTTGCCGATCGCGGCGCGGATGTGCTGGAGCTTCCTGTGGAGGCGAAGTTCGGCCTGGTCTGTCTCCGCATCAGGGACGACGACGCGGCGAACAAGCGCAACCACGCGATGCTGGAGACGATGGAGGCGGAGCGGCGGGCGATGATTGTCCACCACGAGCTGGACGGCAAGGTGATCATTCGCGTCGCCCTGGCTTATCCCGGGCTGACGCAGACGGATATGGAGGAGCTGGCGGACTACTTGACGCAGAAGGCGCGGGAGACCGTCGCCAACGTTGCCTTGTAAAGCTGCGAGATAGTTAGAAGAAAGAAGGAGAAACTGGCTAAACCAGTCTGTTTCGGTCTTCCCTTTTTTTTCTCTTTCTCATGTGCAGAAGGAAGAGAAAAGCGTAGCTGAACTCGATTGACACTCATTTAAGCTTGTTAGGACGTGGTTGCTGCTGAAGTAGGCGGTGATAGACAGCGCTTGACCTCGAACATCACCTTCATCTTTTTCTGCTCTCCACAATTTTAATCCCAATGCATCCTTTCCATATGTTTCTCTGTGTCTCTCTAGTCGTGGGCGTGTCAGCGTCAGGAAGCAAACAACGAACCCACCACAAAGCCGAGTACAGGCGTGCAGAAAAGCAACGCGGGAGGTGTTTCGAATTAAGCCTTTGCGTAAAGAAACACTGCCCTCACTTCGTTTTTTATTTATTCAGTTCTCACGTTCGTATTGTAGCGAACTCAGCTGCAACGCAAGCCCGGCGTGTAACGGTTGTCTTCACTCCCTTTTCTTGTCCGTGTTTTCATTTCTTCACAGGGCGGCGGGAAAAGGAAACAGTGGTCTGCCGCTGGCACATGAGCTCCGTCTCATTTTTTATCGAAACAGATTTCACCTTTATTCAATGCCACAAAGAAGATTGAAAAGACAAAAAAAAAGACGCGCTTATTTTTCTACTTTACATTTCACATCTGTGCGACGCCGCTTTTGGTCACTGACGGTTTCCACTAACATTGCACTTTCTTACCTGGGCTCCTTTAACTTTCCCACCACAGCCTCGCACTGCACTTCAATCTTTTTGTTCGTATGTGTCTCGTTTTATTACTTGTGAGTAATATGTTTCTGTTATTATTATTATTTTTCTTTTCTTTGCGGTCAAGCGCGAAGGAGTTCCAGATGTCTTTCCGCGACACTTTCGTGGCTTCTGCGGAGCGCACTCTCTACATCGAAACGAGTTGGCTCAACTGCCCGCAACTATTCCTTCCTTTGTCCTTTCCTGGTTGTGCCTTGATAACGCATCATGCTTTTTTTTCTCAACAGGGAAACAAGAAAGTCAAAAATGCAGAGAAAAACTAGAATATGGAACGTGCAGCTATGTGTCCCGTAACCCACTCACATTTTCCAAGAAACGCTTATCTGCACTAGAAACACGACGAAGAATCGCAGTGCTTTCAGGTATTGTTCACTCACAAAAAAAAAAAATAACCAACAAGCACAAAAAACGCTACTGGCGCTTGAACAAAGTACAAAAGCCCAGGACTAGAATTTATCAATCGTGCGCCGCACCCGACACGCAAGGAAGGGAGAATTGTGAAAATTGACAGAAAAACGCCGTGAAGCATTTCGCGAAACTCCTTCTGCCGCCTTTCGACTCACACTTCTTAATCGAGCGGCTGATAGGAAATTGTGAATGCTGTGAAGACAAAATTTGCTTTATGACACTGTCTTATATCTGCTGCGACTACTGGCACCTCCACGCATCAGTGCCCTTCTGACTGCGACTCTACTCGACGCCCGCCAGAGTAATTGACGGCCTCTCCTGTCAACTCTTCTCTCTCTCTCTCTCTCTCCAACTGCACTTCTTTCACCACGATCGCTTCCGCCATCTCACTGCCACCACCATATTTCACGCTTGATCTCCCCAGTTCCTAATTAAACGCTCACGCCGCTCTCTAACCATTATTTCTATTCACAGTCAACCCACCTCTCTCTGATAGCTTTTTCGTTTCGCTTCTTCGTCACACACATACCCGCACACCCAATACCATCTTCTTACAGATAATTAAACCGACAAACGAAAAGTAAAGCTGAAGTCGTTCTTCTAAAACAACAAAAAAAAAACAGTTAACGATCTCCTCTTTTGCTTTTCCATATTTACAACCAGCGCGTTATTTCCTAACCACTTGCTCGCTGTAACAAAAAAAAAATACACTTGAAAACGACAATGTTTGCTCGTCGCGTCTGCGGAACGGCTGCGGCGTCTGCCGCGTGCCTGGTGCGCTGCGCCTCGGACAAGGTGCAGGGCGACGTGATCGGCGTGGACCTTGGCACGACGTACAGCTGCGTGGCGACGATGGACGGCGAGAAGGCGCGCGTGCTGGAGAACACGGAGGGCTTCCGCACGACGCCGTCGGTGGTTGCGTTCAAGGGCAACGAGAAGCTTGTGGGCCTCGCTGCGAAGCGCCAGGCCATCACGAACCCGCTGTCGACGTTCTACGCGGTGAAGCGCCTGATCGGCCGCCGCTTCGAGGACGAGCACATCCAGACGGACATCAAGAACGTGCCGTACAAGATCGTGCGCGCGGCGAACGGCGATGCGTGGGTGCAGGACGGGAACGGGAAGCAGTACTCGCCGTCGCAGGTGGGTGCGTTCGTGCTGGAGAAGATGAAGGAGACGGCGGAGAACTTCCTGGGCCACAAGGTGAGCAACGCGGTGGTGACGTGCCCCGCGTACTTCAACGACGCGCAGCGCCAGGCGACGAAGGACGCGGGCACGATCGCTGGCCTGAACGTGATCCGTGTGGTGAACGAGCCGACCGCTGCGGCGCTTGCGTACGGCATGGACAAGACGAAGGACAGCCTGATCGCGGTGTACGACCTTGGCGGCGGCACGTTCGATATCTCGGTGCTTGAGATCGCTGGCGGCGTGTTCGAGGTGAAGGCGACGAACGGCGACACGCACCTTGGCGGCGAGGACTTCGACCTGACGCTGTCGGACTACATCCTGGAGGAGTTCCGCAAGACGAGCGGGATCGACCTGAGCAAGGAGCGGATGGCGCTGCAGCGCGTGCGCGAGGCTGCGGAGAAGGCGAAGTGCGAGCTGTCGTCTGCGATGGAGACGGAGATCAACCTGCCGTTCATCACTGCGAACGCGGACGGCGCGCAGCACATCCAGATGCACATCAGCCGCAGCAAGTTCGAGGGCATCACGGAGAAGCTGATCACGCGGTCGACTGCGCCGTGCAAGCAGTGCATGAAGGACGCGGGCGTGGAGCTGAAGGAGATCAACGACGTGGTGCTTGTGGGCGGGATGACGCGGATGCCGAAGGTGATCGAGACGGTGAAGACGTTCTTTTGGCCGCGAGCCGTTCCGCGGCGTGAACCCGGACGAGGCGGTTGCGCTGGGTGCTGCGACGCTGGGCGGCGTGCTGCGCGGCGACGTGAAGGGCCTGGTGCTGCTGGACGTGACGCCGCTGTCGCTGGGCATTGAGACGCTGGGCGGCGTGTTCACGCGCATGATCCCGAAGAACACGACGATCCCGACGAAGAAGAGCCAGACGTTCTCGACGGCTGCGGACAACCAGACGCAGGTGGGGATCAAGGTGTTCCAGGGCGAGCGCGAGATGGCTGCGGACAACCAGATGATGGGGCAGTTCGACCTGGTGGGCATCCCGCCGGCGCCGCGCGGCGTGCCGCAGGTGGAGGTGACCTTCGACATCGACGCGAACGGCATCTGCCACGTGACGGCGAAGGACAAGGCGACGGGCAAGACGCAGAACATCACGATCACTGCGAACGGCGGGCTGTCGAAGGAGCAGATCGAGCAGATGATCCGCGACTCGGAGGCGCACGCGGAGACGGACCGCGTGAAGCGCGAGCTTGTGGAGGTGCGCAACAACGCGGAGACGCAGCTGACGACGGCGGAGAAGCAGCTTGGCGAGTGGAAGTACGTGAGCGACGCGGAGAAGGAGAACGTGAAGACGCTGGTTGCGGAGCTGCGCAAGGTGATGGAGAACCCGAACGTGTCGAAGGACGACCTGTCCGGCGCGACGGACAAGCTGCAGAAGGCTGTGATGGAGTGCGGCCGCACGGAGTATCAGCAGGCGGCTGCGGCGAACAGCGGCAGCAGCAGCGGCAACTCCGGCGAGCAGCAGCAGCAGCAGCAGCAGGGTGAGCAGCAGCAGCAGCAGCAGCAGGGCGAGGAGAAGAAGTAAATCAGAACTCCACTAATCAATGCGCTCTTGTGACAGTTGTGAAGGAAACAGATCTAAACTCATGGCTTAGTTTTGTTTCTTAATCTTCTTTGGCTTGAGGTTCTTAAACAAAGAATATTGCGTAGGTTTGCGGCGATGGGTGTGATGGCGGTAGGCTTTCTTGTCGTTCTTTTCACGCGTTCCGGAGACCCACATTTTTTTTTGTTTTAAGGTCTCAGCAGAAGAAATACGTTCTCACTAATGGTCACAGAGTTTCTTATAATTGTTGGTGTGTTCTCTTTACTCCTTGTTTCTCCGTGTCACTATACTCCCGTATAAGAAAAGGCCTTTTTTTTTGCGTGGAGTGTGTGGTGGCTGTTTGTGCGGCCCCTGCTCTCTTTGCAGGATTCAAAGTTGGCCATCTTTCCCCTATTCTCCCTCGTCGTTTTGTGCTTGCTAATGTGCTTGCTTTTTTGTTCTCTGTTGGTGTTGTTGCTTGCGGTAGTCTTTTGCGTTACGTCTGATAACTATATTTATTGTTTTTTCTTTTTTTGTGTTTTGTTCTTTTTAATTTTGTGGTTTTGTTTTCTTTCTGGTCATGGAGTGAATGACACATAACATTTTTTTTTTTCGTGTGCGTATGTTTGTGCGAGCTCATTGGGTCTATTTCTCCTGTGGTTGTCCCTTGCTTTCTCTTTCTTTTCATTTTGATGATGCCGAGCAGCTGTCAAACACAATGAAGGCCAGAGAAGATGATGCGGCGTATAGTTATCAAGAAGCAAGCAAAAAAAAAACCAGTGCAGTCAAGGGGCACTCCCTCGACTTCTTTTTTTTGTTTTGTTTTCAGATTTTTCCTTTTACGCTGTTGCGCCGTCTACTGTACTTCAATCACGACAGTTTTTTTTGTGTTTTGCATTCCTGAAATAACACTTACTTTTTTTTTCTTATCTCCTCATTTTCGTTGCTGGCACTACTGCACTGGTGATGAACTGAAAGAATTAAGAAAGTAAGTGCATTCACATTGCCTCACCAGAATGATGCTCCTTTTGCTTCACTTTTACGTAAAAGCGAACTAGCAAGTACAACTTATTATCTGACTGCTTTTTCTACTACGAGGGATCTTCTGAAATACTCACACTGACCTATTTGCACACGTGCACATCTAAGCAAAAAAAGAAAAAAAGAAAAGAGGATGGATCACAAGCTGCGTGCACTCATAACGTACGGAACGCACGGGAGGTCGTGAGCCTCATCGACGTTTTTGAGTTCGCGCATTCTGAAAATCTATTTCGGTGCGTGATCATTTTTGCCAAGGTAACGTCCTGCTCTCCAGATTAACTTGACCTGAGGTGCATGGCACTGCGCAAAAAAAAAAAAACCTTTCAAGAGCGCTGTTTTTGAGGTTCTTGGTGCAGCAACGGGACTTCTTTGTGTCAAGCATTTGACATGTCTCCTTCGCAAGCAAGCAGCGGAGTACGTATTCGTGAACAAACCTCGCTACCTACTGCTGCATGTCATACAATTTTTTTTTCCGTTCAAATAGATGACTGCCAGTAATGCACGAGGACTTGAGTACACCTTGCTGTACTTTCACGGTCTCTGTCGAGTATTCGCTTCTCCTGTTCTACTTCTTCCAAAAACAAAAACCTCACACTTGTGCTCTTTAAACCTTTAACACGTTTCTTCGTTTGTTCCTGCCAACACACGTTTATCTTTTCCAAATCTTCCCTCCTGGTTAGAATCCTATTCACATACACGATTGCTCGCTTCTTTCAAACTACTAAATAAGCTTTAAGTTTTTCTTTTCCTCGAAAGACAACCATGTTTGCTCGTCGCGTCTGCGGAACGGCTGCGGCGTCTGCCGCGTGTCTGGTGCGCTGCGCCTCGGACAAGGTGCAGGGCGACGTGATCGGCGTGGACCTTGGCACGACGTACAGCTGCGTGGCGACGATGGACGGCGAGAAGGCGCGCGTGCTGGAGAACACGGAGGGCTTCCGCACGACGCCGTCGGTGGTTGCGTTCAAGGGCAACGAGAAGCTTGTGGGCCTCGCTGCGAAGCGCCAGGCCATCACGAACCCGCTGTCGACGTTCTACGCGGTGAAGCGCCTGATTGGCCGCCGCTTCGAGGACGAGCACATCCAGACGGACATCAAGAACGTGCCGTACAAGATCGTGCGCGCGGCGAACGGCGACGCGTGGGTGCAGGACGGGAACGGGAAGCAGTACTCGCCGTCGCAGGTGGGTGCGTTCGTGCTGGAGAAGATGAAGGAGACGGCGGAGAACTTCCTGGGTCACAAGGTGAGCAACGCGGTGGTGACGTGCCCCGCGTACTTCAACGACGCGCAGCGTCAGGCGACGAAGGACGCGGGCACGATCGCCGGCCTGAACGTGATCCGTGTGGTGAACGAGCCGACCGCTGCGGCGCTTGCGTACGGCATGGACAAGACGAAGGACAGCCTGATCGCGGTGTACGACCTCGGCGGCGGCACGTTTGATATCTCGGTGCTTGAGATTGCTGGCGGCGTGTTCGAGGTGAAGGCGACGAACGGCGACACGCACCTTGGCGGCGAGGACTTCGACCTGACGCTGTCGGACTACATCCTGGAGGAGTTCCGCAAGACGAGCGGGATCGACCTGAGCAAGGAGCGGATGGCGCTGCAGCGCGTGCGCGAGGCTGCGGAGAAGGCGAAGTGCGAGCTGTCGTCTGCGATGGAGACGGAGATCAACCTGCCGTTCATCACTGCGAACGCGGACGGCGCGCAGCACATCCAGATGCACATCAGCCGCAGCAAGTTCGAGGGCATCACGGAGAAGCTGATCACGCGGTCCACTGCGCCGTGCAAGCAGTGCATGAAGGACGCGGGCGTGGAGCTGAAGGAGATCAACGACGTGGTGCTTGTGGGCGGGATGACGCGGATGCCGAAGGTGATCGAGACGGTGAAGACGTTCTTTGGCCGCGAGCCGTTCCGCGGCGTGAACCCGGACGAGGCGGTTGCGCTTGGCGCTGCGACGCTGGGCGGCGTGCTGCGCGGCGACGTGAAGGGCCTGGTGCTGCTGGACGTGACGCCGCTGTCGCTGGGCATCGAGACGCTGGGCGGCGTGTTCACGCGCATGATCCCGAAGAACACGACGATCCCGACGAAGAAGAGCCAGACGTTCTCGACGGCTGCGGACAACCAGACGCAGGTGGGGATCAAGGTGTTCCAGGGCGAGCGCGAGATGGCTGCGGACAACCAGATGATGGGGCAGTTCGACCTGGTGGGCATCCCGCCGGCGCCGCGCGGCGTGCCGCAGGTGGAGGTGACCTTCGACATCGACGCGAACGGCATCTGCCACGTGACGGCGAAGGACAAGGCGACGGGCAAGACGCAGAACATCACGATCACTGCGAACGGCGGGCTGTCGAAGGAGCAGATCGAGCAGATGATCCGCGACTCGGAGGCGCACGCGGAGACGGACCGCGTGAAGCGCGAGCTTGTGGAGGTGCGCAACAACGCGGAGACGCAGCTGACGACGGCGGAGAAGCAGCTTGGCGAGTGGAAGTACGTGAGCGACGCGGAGAAGGAGAACGTGAAGACGCTGGTTGCGGAGCTGCGCAAGGTGATGGAGAACCCGAACGTGTCGAAGGACGACCTGTCCGGCGCGACGGACAAGCTGCAGAAGGCTGTGATGGAGTGCGGCCGCACGGAGTACCAGCAGGCGGCTGCGGCGAACAGCGGCAGCAGCAGCGGCAACTCCGGCGAGCAGCAGCAGCAGCAGCAGGGTGAGCAGCAGCAGCAGCAGCAGCAGCAGGGCGAGGAGAAGAAGTAGGGTTGAGTTAATCTAACGTACGTTTTTTTTTTCTAGCTGCGCGCGTAGTTGTTTTTTGGATTTCATGCATGAGAAAATGAAAGAGAAGCTGTGTGATGGGAGAGATGGTGCGCTATCGTTTTTGCTGTCCTCACATTCTTTCAAAGGTAAGAAGCTTAAAATGTTAACGGTGTTTTCACTGGATTTTTAATTTGTTCGTTGATAGCTGTGGGTGTATTCAATTCCTCTGTTTTTCTTCTTTAGGTTGTTTATTTCAAACTGTTTTTTTTCTTTTGCCTGTGAGGACTGACGGGCGTTGTCTGAGTTGTTCCTATTTGTTGAGAATGTTTTCGTTCCAAGGACAAAACGTAAAAAAAGTCTAATTTCAGGTTGGTAAATGCACCTGTGCTTTGCGGAGCGCAGATTGTGGGATGACGACGAGGCTATCGTGGCACTTCAGCCGCTACTGTGCTTTTTTCTCGCGTCACCGGCAACGGAAATGCAATCGGTGCACGACGCCGGTATGTTGCTTGGTGAAACTGGTCTCCCTCTGTTGCTTTCATCAGTACAGATGTCCTTAAGTGAAGTGCTCGCGCGGACTCATAAGCAGTGGGATATCTCTTTGTTCTCTGCTTTTTTACATAGCACAAGGATCGATGAGCATAGTACTTTTTTAAAGAAGGTGTTGTGGGAGTGTTTTCACCTTAAAAAGATCTAACGGTTTGATGCGAAGGAGCTTCTCTCCCTTCTTAGTGAATCTGTTTTTATGCAGCCTATTATCTTCGGCAATACTTCACATGTTCTTTGTTGATCAAATAGCTCCGCTGTACAATTGTCACCTCACTATCTCTTTTCTCTCTCTGAAACGCTGCGCATCCTTCACTTGTGGATCTTCGTTTAGTTCACGCCTCTTTGGAACTTTCCACCTACTGCCGCACCCCGAAACGCTGCGTCGCGCACAGAGCGAAACAAATTTTTGCGTAGTTGACACCCAGACAACGTCTCTCTTTCTCTTTAACGTGTAATTGTTCGATAAACTAAGAATTACGTCACACCCACAACAGATCTTTGGTTCATCTATTACTCCCCAGTACACCAACATGTTTGCTCGTCGCGTCTGCGGAACGGCTGCGGCGTCTGCCGCGTGCCTGGTGCGTTGTGCTTCGAATGACGTCAGTGGTGTTGTGATTGGTGTGGACCTTGGCACGACGTACAGCTGCGTGGCGACGATGGACGGCGAGAAGCCCCGCGTGCTTGAAAACTCTGAAGGTGCTCGCACGACGCCGTCAGTGGTTGCGTTCAAGGGCAACGAGAAGCTTGTCGGTCTCGCTGCAAAGCGCCAAGCTGTGACTAACCCGCTGTCGACGTTCTACGCGGTGAAGCGCCTGATCGGCCGCCGCTTCGAGGACGAGCACATCCAGACGGACATCAAGAACGTGCCGTACAAGATCGTGCGCGCTGCGAACGGCGACGCGTGGGTGCAGGACGGGAACGGGAAGCAGTACTCGCCGTCGCAGGTGGGTGCGTTCGTGCTGGAGAAGATGAAGGAGACGGCGGAGAACTTCCTGGGTCACAAGGTGAGCAACGCGGTGGTGACGTGCCCCGCGTACTTCAACGACGCGCAGCGCCAGGCGACGAAAGACGCGGGCACGATTGCCGGACTCAAAGTCCATCGTGTGGTGAACGAGCCGACTGCTGCGGCGCTTGCGTACGGCATGGACAAGACGAAGGACAGCCTGATCGCGGTGTACGACCTTGGCGGCGGTACGTTCGATATCTCGGTGCTTGAGATTGCTGGCGGCGTGTTCGAGGTGAAGGCGACGAACGGCGACACACATCTTGGCGGTGAAGACTTTGATCTTGCTCTATCGAACTATATTGTTCAAGAATTCCGTAAGACGAGCGGGATCGACCTGAGCAAGGAGCGGATGGCGCTGCAGCGCGTGCGCGAGGCTGCGGAGAAGGCGAAGTGCGAGCTGTCGTCTGCGACGGAGACGGAGATCAACCTGCCGTTTATCAGCGTGAGTGGTCCCGATGGTCCGGCACATGTTGAGATGAAGCTGACTCGCGCGCAGTTTGAGACGGTTGTCGCCCCACTCATTGAGCGTTCCCTGGCTCCGTGCAAGCAGGTGATTCGCGACGCCGATGTTGGTCTTGAGGAGATTAGCGACGTGGTGCTTGTGGGCGGGATGACGCGCATGCCGAAAGTGATCGAGACGGTGAAGACCTTCTTTAAGAAGGAGCCCTTCCGCGGCGTGAACCCGGACGAGGCGGTTGCGCTGGGTGCTGCGACCTTGGGCGGTGTGGTGCGGGGTGCCGTGAAGGGACTCATCTTGGTGGACGTGACGCCGCTGTCGCTGGGCACTGGCGTGGTGGGCGACGTCTTTGTGCCAATTATCCCGAAGAACACGACGATCCCGTGCAAGAAGAGCCACACCTTCACTACCGTAGACGACGGCCAGACGTCCATTACTTTCCAGGTCTACCAAGGAGAGCGGGAGATTGCGTCGAAGAACCAACTTATGGGGCAGTTCGACCTCACCGGCCTTCCCTATGCGCCGCGCGGCGTGCCAAAGGTGGAGGTGACCTTCGACATTGACGCGAGTGGCATCTGCCACGTGACGGCGCAGGACAAGGCGACGGGTCGTCGTCAGGGTATTGTGGTGTCGGCGAACGGCGGGCTTAGCGAGAGTGACATTGAGCGGATGGTGCGCGATGCGGCGACGCACGCGGAGTCGGATCGTGCGAAGCGGCAGCTGTCCGAGGCCCGCAACAACGCAGATCAGCAGATTAGCATTGCAGAGAAGCAGCTTGGCGAGTGGAAGTACGTGGACGCTGCGCAGAAGGACAGCATCAAGAAGCTCGCGGCAGACATGCGCAGGGTGCTGGCAAACCCGAATGCGTCCATGGAGGATGTGAAGACGGCGGCGGATGTGTTGCAGAAGGCGGTGATGGAGGGTGGTCGCACCGAGTATGAGCAGGCGGCCGCGGCGAACAGTTCAAAGAAGTAAGGGGTGACAATGGGTATTGCTAGGCCAGTGCACTGTTTATCACAGGCTGTGTTTGTTGCTTGTCGCAGGAGCGAGTTCTACTTAAACGTGTCCAGTCTCTTTTTTTTTTCTTCAGGACATTACCTTACAGCCTCAGCGATGCATCAACAATAAATAAAGAGTTGCTGTCAATGAAGCGTATCCCATTTTGTCTCTTTTTTACCTCGTGCGAGGAAAAAAAGTCATCGTTTGCGTGACTGGCACCGTGTGCGCCTTTTTCGTTTTTCTCTTTTGTTCTTCACTTTGTCTTTCACAGATGGCTTCGTTATTGTGTGCTTTGGTGTCGCGTGGGTGCTCACCTCATGAGTGCAGTACCACTGAGAATTATTATTTGTGAAACAAGAGACAAAGAGGAACGCAAGGAGTAGTAGTCTTGGTGAGTTTCGGATCTCGGCTCGTCGCCGGTGCACGCTTGCTTTCACTGTTGTGCGCATTCATGTGGTGAGGTATTCGTGAGTGACTCGGATGACCGGCGCGTGGTAAAGCAATTGGGCTGTTTCTGCCTTATAACGCGTTGGCGTGTACAGTTGCAGAAGCTTGTCCGGTCTTTAAACCTCACGATGCGTCATTGCTGCTGGCGTGATGACCAGCA
>AODS02000390.1:0-22481 GCA_000331325.2 Crithidia fasciculata | reverse complement strand
GTCAGAGGCGTGCAGCTGCTCAGTGCCCGGATTATACGAGGGCTGTGCATGTGCAGTTATGCTGCTCTCTCTTTCCTTTTTCTCCTTTCTTCGTTCAAACCGGTTCACTGTCGTACCTACGCGAGCCGATGAAAAAAAAAAAAAACAGACAAATTTACCGAAAGCAACAGCTAAGAAAAGGCACAAAGTACTTCAAGAGCTCGAGTTATTTACCCAGTGTGCTAATGCACTGTTTTTATAGTTCTCTTGTTACATTGATTTTCTTTATATGTGTCTTTGTGCTTCGCTCGTCTTTTTATTTTCCGTGTTGCGCTGTATTTGTCTGTGTGCCTTCGGCGTGTGCGTCACTATCGGTGTGTGACCACGACAGGAGAAAGGGAGACCGGAGACGGAAGGAAAATAGCCCGAATCTTGTATTTCTTCTCGTCGACACACCCGAAACAAAGCAGTAAAGCAGCCTTTTTCTATTGTTTCTTACTCTTTCTTCACCGTGGCCTCTGGCACGGGCTATCGTTTCTTTGAGCTTCATTCTCCACCCAGTGCTGACACCCTCTCTATCGCCATGTCAGTGTAATTCAAACGCTATAATCATTACGACAGCAAAGCTGGCATCGAAAAGTTAGTAAAGCTTTAAGTGTTCGTAGAGCAGAGTTGATATCGACAGTCCAGCACGCGAGCCTCCGAGCCTTGTGTGCGTGAGAGGTATAAACGCTTTTTTTTTAGTTATGCCTTGTTACTCTTTGCCGCAACCGTTCATTTCCTCGGTCTCGACTTCCACTTTATTTAACTCTCGATTCTCTCTTTTTCTCACATACACATCTCCTCCTACGAACAGCTGCATACCAGCTCTGTGAAGTTCTCAGCGTTTTGTCCTTGTACGCGCTTCACTCGCACGCACACCGTTGAAAGCACAGTCATACACACCCCCTCAAACAGAGAGAAATAGAAGGAGTGTGCTCGTTGCTTCCCTCTGCATACGCACACCTTCTCATCTCTTTTCTTGGTGCTCTCGTCTTTTTTTTTCTCTCCTTTCTCCTTGTCGTGCCGCACCGACACGCACCCGCTTCATCAACCATGTCCTCAGTCGACAAGACCTGCGTGCGCATCACGTACAAGAACAGCCACTACCTCGTCCCGGTAGAGTTCATTCTTCGTGTCCACCCCGGCGGCCAGAAGCTCATTCTGCCCTATGTGAACCAAGACATCACCCGAGCCTTTATCGAGGCAAAACACTCCGAGGGAGCGGTGGAGCTGCTCGAGCAGTGGATGGAGGGCGGCGCTGCGCTCGTGTCTCGTGACGCCTTCGCTACGACAACCGCAAACGGCGAAGGTGAAGGGGAGACGTTGGCGCTGCGGTGGCGGCGGCAGTTTGCGGCCTGGACGGATGCAGAGACGGCGCAGCAGCCGCCGCCGAGTGTCTTGTGGAATGCCTTTGTGTTTGGCGTTGCCGGTGCAACTGCCATGGCCGCTGTTCTCAGTCGCACATAGATGGTGCATCCGAGAATGTAGCGGAGAGAGAGAGAGGAAACCAGAGCTAGAGCGTCGAAACACACACACCCACACACAAACGAAAGGAAGAATAGTTGGAAGCAGGCAACTCAAGAGCGAAGAAGAGAAGGGGAGAGGAAAATTTTGTTTTCTCTGTTTTTCTCCTTTTGGCTTCTCCTTCCTCTTTTCTTCGGCTTTGTGTGTGTCGTCACACCGCACTTTCTTCTGGTTTGTGCTTTCATCTTTTTTTTTTCATGTTTTCTCCAAGCTACTGGCGGCGATGACAAAGGGACAGTTGCGCGATAAAAGAGAGAGAACATTCCCTAAATCTTCTCTCGGTACTCTAAAATTATCTCTCCATTAAGCAACGAAACAGCACAACCACAAGTACTGGAGAAGACAGTACGAGCCAATCGACCACCAACCATAACAACAAGTTTCTCATTTCCAAAAAACAAAAAAACCCGATCACGAACAAAAAAGAAAAAACAAACAAAAATTTCAGACACCACCCACAACTTCTTAGTGGAGGTACACATCGACTGTTGTGTTTGCGTTGACACACGTCGTTTTCTCGCCCCAGCTTACACAACTCCCTTTTTTTTGTTTCACCAACTACCTCTCTTTTTATCTTTTTTATTTTCGGTTTCCTACTTTGTATGTCCCTTTTTTTTTCCCTTTCTTGTGTCGTTGCGGTGATGTCGAGAAAAATTGTCCAACGACGCCTTCGTCGTGCATTTCAAACCGAAAAAAAAAACAGGTTTGGTTGTACACGAGCTTTTTTGTACCAACACACAACATGGCACAGAAGCACGAGCGTATGCCCGAGTGAGAGGCAGATGGAGTTCAGACGATATCTTTACTTCAGTTTTCATTCCATTTTTTTCTTTCTATGTGAATGTAGTGTGAGTTTTGTGTTGTTTTGTTGAAGCTGATTGCGCGGAGAGGCGTTTCAGTGAAACGGAGGCAAATAATCCGAAGTGAGTGCATAAAACAAGATAGAGCGACAGCTGCTTTCGAACAAATTTTTGTTTCTCACACAGAACTTTAATGTTCTTAAAAATGAGAACAAGAAGATGATTGCAATATATCATAAAGCGTGAAGCTTATAAATCTTTTAGCTTTTGCTAAGAGTGGGTGAAAGCTGCTGTTCTCTGTTTCCTTTTCTCGTCGCCTCACTGACCTTGCCCAGCCTCTTTTCTCACTGATTTTTTCCAACGCTAACGGGGTGAAGCGCACTTTTCCCCTTTATCCTGCTTTATTCTGCACGCCTGCCGTGCTTAACCATCTCGTCCAGCATCCGCAATCGTAGCTTCCTGTTCTCCCTTTCCCTTTTTTTTTGTTCGACCAAAGCTAGCGCACAAATGAGGCGCGGTGTTTCCAATACCACTGTTTTTCTGTTCTCGACTTCTTAGGAGCTGCTCTCCTTTGGGCCTATCAGTCTCTCATCGTTAATGTCTTTTGGTTGTCAATGGAGTCACTTCATACACGCCAACGTGGTCGATTGCTGGCTGCTTCGGTCGTGACGACAAGATAAAGGACAACAATAAGTCACGAGCGCATTCGAGTCAGAGCCAAAAAAAAAAAAGACAAAACGGAAATAAGAAAGAAACTTAACGGGCGAAGCTTTCACTTCCCGGTTTTCTAATAATATGAAGTGATTAGTATCAACAGAAAAGTCTCTTTCCTATTTCCTATTGATTAGTATGCTGTCGTGCTGTTCTGCAAATCCCGATGACATCTGTCTGCTGCTTGGGCTAAGCAATATGCTCCTTTCTTTGTTTTCGCATGATGCTGGCAGCACGGACAGCTGGTGATGGACTGTTTCCCTTAATAGTCTTTCTGCCAGCGTCAGAAGTACACGGAATATAAAAAAATATTTTGCGTTGTGGTAGCAATGACACGGCAAACTCTCTTGTTATCTCTTCTCTTTACAATCTCCTCTACAGCCGCGTCTTGAGCGTAGACTCTTACACACAAGTTCACAACGCATACGCACGCGCGACAGGAGTGAGATCTTCCTCCCCTATTCAACTCTTTTTTTGCTCATTTATACCCGGAAGTACACACCTCATAAGTTTTTTTCTTTGGAAGATCTTCGCTGTCTCCTTGCTGTCTTCGCACCTCTACTTCACGGCGATTGTGAAGGCAACGCGCAGCTACTCTGAAGCCGATCATCTCTCTCGTTACCAACTTTCACCGAGTCCCTTGACCTCAATCATGACCCAACTTACAATGACTGCGTCACCGCAACCGCAACGCCGCATCCCGCGTGCGATGCTCACCGACATTCTTCACTACACCCCCCACATCCCCTCCATCTGCTGCGCCGCCGCCCACCCCGATCTCCGCTACGCCCGCGAAACTGTCGCCGGCACCCGCGCCGAACGCGTCGTGCAACACCGTGGCGATCTGCACGTCTGCTGGGACTGGACAACCAACCGCGAGTACCACAGCCTGTCCGGCGGGGTGGAAGAGATGGCGTCAGATTTGGTGATGATGGCGTGGTGGCTGTCGAGACCCTTTTTAGAGAGCGGCGAGCCGATGATTCTCGAAGTGAACGTGAAGAAGCAGGCAGCAGCCACGTCGGCAGGTGTTGTCGAAGGAGGGGAAACACCCACTCCTCTGGAATCCCTCCTACGCATCCTCACCTCACCACCCTATCAGCAGATCGACGCCGGCACGTCCTGTCTGCGCTCTCTCATCTTCACAGCGAACCGACTCGCGGTGACGCCTGCGGTGTTGGAACTGATTGGCCGTCTGACCCATCTCGAGAAGTTCGAGTGCTTCTCCCAGCTCCTAGCGCTCCCATTGCCTGCAATTCCTTCTGTCTATGTGCTGAAGCTGCGCAACGTGAAGGCACTCACGGACTTTACCCCGCTCCTGCCCTTCAGTCGTCTGCGGAAAATTAGCCTCTGTCGGTGCAGCGAGCTGCATTCCATTGCGGCGCTCGCTTCTCTGCCAGAGGTGACGGAGGTGCGGCTCGCCAACTGCCGTCTACTCGACCTTAAAGGAGACTACCGAGGGTGCCGTCAGCTGACTTCGTTTTCCATGCGGTGGTGTCAGGAGGTGTTGAACTGCGGTGACTTGGCCACACTGCCGAACCTGCTCGAGCTGGACTGCAGTTACTGCGGGCTGCGGAATGTCGAGGAGCTGGCGCGGTGCGCGAAGCTGCGCCGGATGAGTCTGCGAGGCTGCCAGACGATTCACGAGCTCTTCCCGATACACGAAGGAGAGACAGAGGCAGCGGAGGAGGAGAGCAACGAAAACAGCTTCAACGAGACGGTCAGAAGCGATGCATCGGCTCCTGCGTCAGCCACACGAGGGGCAGATCACGCGCCAATACCCTTCCCGCGTTCCATGTCGGACAGCACTGAGGCGAACTCTTTTCTCTCTCGTCACGTCTCTGCCTCATCGGTGGGCAGTGTCGCTGTTGTGGTGCCTGCCCCTGCTGCAGCTGCAGGCGTGCAACACACCTTGTCACAGCTGGAGGAGCTGGACGCGGGGGAGAGCAGCCTGGCGAGTCTCAGCGGCGTCGCCCACTGTGCCCCGGAGCTGCGCCACCTCACCGTGCGGGAGTGCAAGCACCTCCACAGCCTCAGCCCCTTGGGCCGCCTTCCCACCCTCACCTCCGTGGATGCCTCCTTCAGTGGTGTGAACGACCTGCAGGGCCTCTCCGCCAGCCGCTCCCTCGAGTATGTAAACCTGAAGAACTGCACAGCACTGCGCTCGGTGTCGCCGCTGGCGAAGGTGAGCTCGCTGCGGGAGGTGGACCTGAGTGTGTTGACCGCAAACTGCATCATCTGCATCGACGATCCTCCCGAGAAGGTTGTCGAGAGTGCGGTGCTGCGCCGCCGTCGCAGTGAGCTGCTCGTGTTGAGTGCGCCGCCGCAGCCCACGTCAGCCGAGGAGTCGGTGATGGACACGGCGGTGACGCAGCGGTCGGCCTTTGGGATGTCGCAGCACCACCTGCTGCGCGCCGAGGCAGCGAAGCTCTTGACGCAGCCGCTGACGGAGCTGCGTGTGAGTGAGAGGGGATCGACTGCCTCGGTGTACTAGAGAGCGGTGTGCGTGAGTGAATGAGGGGAGAGTAAGCTATCACAGGCTGCTTTCTTTCTTGCTTTCTGATTTTTTGAGAGCGCTGTACATACTCTGAGAGACCGCGTACTGTGACGACTTGTGTTGGCGTGGTGCGAGAGACGTACAACCACTCTCCCACCACAACAAACTATCTTGCAGTTTTGCCGATCTCTCTGTGATTAATATGAAAGTATGCACATACTTCTTTTTCTTTTCTTGTTCTTTTATTTAAAGATTTTCTTTTTTCTTCATTTTCTTTTTCTTCTTTTTTGGTATTTTGGATCATTTGTACTCTGCGGTTGATCGGAACCCGTTCGGTACCACTCGCCCCCCATTCTTGTGTGTGTGTGTGTGCACGAAGGGGGAGAGGCACTTCCATGTGCGCTTCTCATCTCCCCTCCTTTGGCCCTCACCTCTCCAGGTGGCGCAGTTGGCAAACGAAACAACACGGCACCCTTCTTCTTCACACTATTCCTCCAACTTGGTTTTTATAATGCTCTCTTTTGTTTTGATTCCTTTTTTTTTCTACGCATTTGTTTCATCTCTTGTTGTTTACGTCAGAGGTTGTAGCTCGCTTTTTTTATTTTCTTTTACTGCGGAGTGCCTTCTTCTTGTCTAAATAGAAGTGAGCCAGACAGTCATGCACATATTATGTGTCTTTTTTTTTTTTCTAAACACGCGTTCTCTTTCTCTTCTTTTTTTTTTATGCGGCGCAGCCCTCACTGAAGCGCCTGATCAATCGACGCAGACGAAAGTCAACACCGTAGCAGCGCTACTGTCAACGATGAAGAGGTGCTCTCTCGCTAATTCAGATCTGCTCGTGGTGTGGACGTTACTTGAGCTGTAACAAACAAAGGGCACGATGCACCACTAAAAGGGCTGCACACGCGTCTCTTATCATCGAGCTTTTCTCTCTTTCCTTTTCTCTGTGTTTCCATGAACTCTCTTTACTACCATGATATGTTTTGTTTTCGTTTACCGTATATCTGCTTTGTAGTCGTTTTTATCTACATTTAGTGTGCTCCTCTTCAATTAAACAAAAGAAAATAATTCTTCTCAAGGATGAAGAAAAGCGCGGCCTGCGTTTCGGAAACGGTACGTTTGTGTGTCTGTTATGTTGCGAGTGCAACGTACATCTACTACGGACGCGCTCTCTCTCTCTCTATCTCTGCCTATTCGCTGAAGTGCTTCTCAGTGTCAGCTGCGCTTCTCTGCAGACTTACCGGCGGTGCTCGCCTACGTTTAACAACTGCGTTCCATCTTCTCATTTCTCTGAACTTAAATTCTCATGCCCTTACTTTAAAACGTCCAACACACTGCGAATGAGGATCCAAATGTGACGCCATCGCCTGCCTTCACGGTGCTGCGCTTCAGCCTCTATTCGTGTTGGGGTCAACAAAATCCTGGCATACTTTCTTTTTTTGTTCTTCTCTACTCTGTGCTTGTCAGGTACACAGCCGTGTTTTTGCATCTCACTCTTTCTCTTTTAAAGCGTAAAAGAACTTTTTTTTTTGCTGGTGTACGAAAGAGAGGCTGCAAAGCACAAGCTCCATTAACTTATAAAAACCAACACACAGATACTTATGCAGATGCGCACAGGGTTCACCATTGATACGATCAACATCTTGCGCGACTCATTACTACTTCCTCAATTCTAATAGAGATAACAGGAATCATAGAAGCACACACACAGCTTTATTTGGGAGAGCACACCATACAAAAAAAAAATAACACACAGGGCTACTTTGCGCTGAATTTTATCTCGTCAAGTACGCACCACAGCACACACACTAGTATACCTCACAAACCTTCTCTTTTTCTCTTTATTTTCCTTTATTGTTCTGCTTTCATGGAGACGCCCTCTTTCGTTCCACCTCTCAAAGATGTGCCCGGTGTGTCCGGCACGGTGCTAACTAGTTCAGCAGCTACTCTGCACCAACGGGACACGTCCGAAGACGCAGCAGAAACCCCTTTCTTGAAGAGGCCAGCGCACTTTGCGTCATCGTTGGCAGCCTTTCCTTTCACTGCCCCATCGTTGTCCTCCTCCAACGGAGAAACGCTCCTCCTTCTCCACCCAAGTCACACAGCCGACACCACCGCCACCGCTGATCTGCACGACGTACCAAGAGACACATCACAGACACCTCGCTTTGTCAATGACACCTTCACAGCAACCACTGCCATCGAGCTCTCACCGTCACCCAGTATCCACCACTCGGACAGGGAAGAGGCGGAGGTTGAGATTGCATCGCCTGCTCCTCCTTCTTCTGTTAACAGCGAAGAGGACGAGGGAGAAAAGGAAGTCTTTGAAACGGACAACGCCTTCTACATCGACGCCAACGACACAGCACAACGTGTACAGGATGTGTGGACGCGTCAGGTGCGAGTTGGCGCGTCATCACGGGATGACAGAATGAAGGAAGAGAAGAGCACGAGTGTGCTGTCTGCGGCTGCGTCGAGGGTGATCGCACACGCCCTCCATCGCGCCTCTCTGTTGCGGCACTGCTTTGATCAATGGCAGGCCCAGCAAGAGCGGCAGCACCGACGGCGTCAGCATCAGCAGCGCTTTGCGCAGGACTACTTCGAGCGCAATCTGCGCTACCTCCTCTTCCGTGCCTGGCAGTGGCGCTACACGCAGCGACACCGAATCACTGAAGTCACGCGACAGGCCAAAGAGCTTCGCAATCAGCAGCTCTGTCGTCGCGCTCTCCATCTGTGGCGTGCGTGGCGTGTGAAGCAGCAACGCGATCGATTCAGTGTCCAGCAGCTTCTCCTCACGCAGCGGGCAACACTGCGCTCTGTATACTTTGCAAAGTGGCTGCAGCACTGCAGGCGGAAGGCACGGGCTGTGGCGCTAAGCAAGATGCAGGTGGAGGGGACACGGCGGCGCTTCTTTACACAGTGGCGCAGTGTCGCAGTGCTTCGCCAGCGCAGACGTCTCCTCGCTGATGTGGTGTTGCTCCACACTCCCGCGGCATGGGGTGATGCGAAAGGAGCAGGAGCTGTCACACACGAGCTCTCGTTGCGGTGCAGCTGGATTCAGTGGCTGCGCGTCACGATGCAGAAGAGGGCTCTCCGCTTGCAGCGTCGTGCCGCATGCACAGCTGTGTTGTCTGCTGCGACGGTAGAAGCCCAGCGAAGACGGTGTTTCACGCAGTGGCTGCGGGTCACTCTCGCTTCTTTGGAGTGCCGGCAGCTGCAGCGAGCGGTGCAGCGGCGCAGCTTCCACGACTGGGAGCGTATGGGTCGTCTTTCGCATGCGGCAAAGCGGTGGTCTGCAGAGACGCAGAAGCCACGCGTAGTGCTACGCTGTCTACAGCTGTGGCGTGAGCGTTGCACGATGCGAGAGAGGCGGCAGGCACTTGACCGACAGGCGCTGCTCTTCGCCACGTCTGTGATACGTGTGCACTGCGTTGAAACCACTTTTCAGCGGTGGCGACGTCGCTGGTCAGGGCGGGAGCGGCGGCGGCGGATGCGTCGTGTCGCACAGGAATACGCACGGCCGGCGCTGTTGCGTTTCTTGTTTGCCCGCCACGTCACAGACGGTGTGCTGGGAAGCTTCACCGCTCCAGTGGATGGTGGCGGTGGTGAGGAGCGTATTGAATTTAGCAGTTGGCAAGGCACACCATCACAACTACATCCAGTGTCATACGGGCAAGACAACGAGGAGATGCAGAAGCGTACCACCGCAGAACTATTGTCTTCTCCTCAAGTGCCACACTTTCCTGCAATGCGCTCTGCACTAAAGCCACCAATACCACTGCGCTTGTCCTCTCACCACCATGACAGAAACAGCCAACGCTATATCCGTGTAGAGGAGCGGAAGACGGAGTGTGAAGCTGCAGAAGCAGCTAAGCAAGAGTGTCCTGCACGCTGCCGTTCAAGTAGGCCCGTGTTGTCTCCTTCACCCGCTAGTTCTTTCAAATCTCCGGTGGGAGTGATGACAGCGGTGCAGGAGCCGTCTTCTACAACGGCGCTGTGCACAACGTCGCTCTCTCCACCACCGCCCACCTATGAAGATGTCATGCGCCAACAACGAGCTGCTGTGGCACCACCAGCAGCAACAGCAGCAACAAGGATAACGGAGAGGACGCGGCGTGATGTCGGTGTCGGCACGGAGAGGGAGGCGTGTGCGATGCAGAATGCTGGAGAGAGTCATGAGTCACACAAAGCCTTGGGCAGCACCGCTAGAGTGCCTTCAGGACCTGCCTCCTTGACTGCGCCGCCATCATCACCAGCAGCAGCGGTACCAGAGATGAACGCACCGTTCCACCCACTTTATGGCGTGCCGTACAACTCGCTGCCGCCGCAGCGGCTCCACCCGCCCTACTCTACATTGTGGTGGCCGCCTCTCTACCCCTCAGGCGCAGCAGCTGTAGTGCCAGGAGGTGCTGCAGCTTTACACATTGACAGGACGACCACAACGCCAGTGGCAGTGTCAGTAGAGAACACACAATGTGTAGAGCAGCCTCGGCAAGGGGTGACGGTGGATGCGACCGCGACATTACGCTGCCCGTCGTGTGCGCGAGATGCACCGCCTTTGGTGTTGTCTTCTTCCTCCTGCGCTTTGCCTCACACACACGCTGCTGCTCCTTCTACCGAGCTGGCAGAGACGTTTGCTGTGGCCCAGAGTCAGAGATTAATCCCACGGCCGACACGCCACGCCGACCCTGTGAATACTGCCCCTACCACTGCAGTACATGCTGAGAGCGTTGGGGTGCGTGGGCAGCACGAGAGAGGCAGGGAGAGAGCGAAGCGAGAGCACCACACGAAGCGATGGGAAGGTGAGCGGCGACGCTCGGCAACAACCACGGGAGACGTCTCTGACGCTATGCACGACGCTCGAAGGCCTCACATAACACCAGATTTTCACGTTCCACACCAAAGCAGTTGTGTGCCCGCACCTCTCACAGCCGGAGCCTCTGCCTCTTCTTCGTCCGTCTCCTCCCGCTCTTCATCGGCGTCTCTCGTCACTCTACATGCAGCTCCGCCGTCACCGCCACCACCGCCGCCCCTCCTCTCACCAACTCAGCAGCCCATCGACTCCACCGCCCTTCGCATGACCGCTCGCACCGTGCTGGACGACTACCGCCACCGCACACGTCGCGTCGCAGCGGAGAAGGCGGAGCTGACAACGATAGCGGCCCGTCTGGCGTTAGAGCACGAGCTTGGGCTGTCCACAAGCGAGCGTGACGCGGCGCTGCGGGTGCGTCAGCGGTACCTGCAGCGGCGCGTGTTGGAGTGGCAGCAGCGGCGGGCACAGGTGGCGCAGCTGACGGCGGTGTTGGAGGCGCAGGTGAGTGCGAGAGCTTCTCGCGCTGTTTCGCTGGCCGGAAGGGATGAGGAGAAGAGCTGATGATCTGCGTCGTGACAAACCACTTGCCTTTCGAACCCACGAAGAAAAAAAAGAAATAGAAAAAAAGAAAAATACAAGAATCAAAAATTTCTTTTCTTTTTAAGAATGGGAAAATTGGTCTGGCTCGTGGAGCAACGTCCAGCCGTGTAGTGGTGGCATGTTGCCTTTTGTATGGGCACTTGTCAACACTGCTGGTAAAGAGAGAGATGATCCTGTGGTCTCGTTACTTCAATCCTGGTTTTTGTTTTATCGCAAGCCCTCTCTCTCGCTTTGTTTGGCACCGCAGTATCGAGAAAAGCCTACGGAGACGCCTCCAACGTGACAACAAACGTCACCGTTGCATCTCTCACCATTCCAAACCCTCTTGTGTTATCCTTCCGTCTCCTCTTGCTTAATGCAGTGGCTTAGCCACTCAGCATCCATTTACCAGCTTTAGGCTCCCTAGACTGCAGCGCGCTTTTCTTTACCAGCGTTGTAGGTGCAGGACCGACCCTCACCTCCATCTCCCTCTTCCTTTTACTTTAACGCAGATATGCTCTCGTGTTGCTCGGCCTCGCATGGGTTGCGGTACGCCGTCCCGGGCCGCCAGCCACCCGACCCGGAGCTCTTCCCCAACTACATGCAGAACGCACAAAACATGTGGCTGCGCTTCTCGGAGTGGTGGCCGCACGGCGACGGAGGCAAAAACACCGAAGCAGCTGCCGCTGCGCCTCGCGGTGTGGTGTTCATCGTTCCGGGTCTGGGGGAGCACACGGGCCGCTACGACTCTGTGGCGCGGCGGCTGAATGCGGAGGGCTACGTTGCCTTCTCGATGGACAATCAAGGCGCCGGTGGCAGCGAGGGTGTTCGCCTCTACGTGGAGCGTTTCGAGCACTTCGTCGACGACGTCTGTGCCTTTGTGCGGTTCGTGCGGCAGCGCTACCCTGCCTTGGCGTCTCTGCCCACCTTTTTGCTGGGTCACTCGATGGGCGGGTTGATCAGTACGCGTGTGGCGCAGCGGGATGCCTCGGTGTTCCGTGGTGTGGTGCTGAGCGGGCCGGCGTTGGGGCTCGCCAGCACGCCTCCGTCCTTCATTCTCGCGTTGGGCCGCTTTCTCTCCAAGTGCATGCCCAAGATGCCCGTGTACGCACTGGACGACTCCCTTGTCTCCAATAACCCACCAGTGAAGCAGTTTGTGCAGCAGGACCCGTTCTACTGCAACGTGAAGCTGCGAGCCCGCTTCACGGCGGAGATGCTGGCAACGCAAGAGAGGGCCGTAGCGGACCTGAGCAAGTGTACCTTTCCCTTCTTGATTGTGCACGGCGAGGATGATAATATATGTGCGCTGAGTAAGTCGCGGTGGTTTTACGAGCATGCGCCATCGAATGACAAGCACATAGCGACGTACCCTGGAGCAGCGCATGAGGTGCTGACGGAGCTGTGCCGCGCCGATGTCATGGCGGTGGTGATGAAGTTCATCAACGAGCGTGCGACATAGAATATATTTTTTGTTCTTGCTCTTCTTGTGTGCAAGGGCGTGCTTGCTGTGTTGAGTGAGGACCTGTCTACTTGGGATATGTGAATATGGACCACTTTGTTTTTTTTTTTTCGCGTCGAGCGGTGCGATGGGAACTCACGAAAAGAGCTGTGCTTCAGTCATCAATAGAATCTCTTTGCCACGTATAAATGCATCCCCGCTGCTTCCTTTACTGAAACCGTAACGCATCTTTCTTGTTTCCCTTTTTTTTTCCTCTGCCAGCACTGTGATATGTGTGGCAACGCCATATCAAGGTTTTTTATGTTTTCCAGCAAATTGGCTTGGTACCCTGCGTCTGTGCGTATCGAGCAATGTTTTACCTTTTTTTTTGTTTTCCAAGGGCACCACGCACGATCACAGAGGGAGAGAGAGAGAGATCGAGAGTACGCAGAAAACACTACCTTTTCTGCCGTGAGAGTGCACCTGTGCGCCGCACAAACACACACACGCTGGGCTCCTCCTTCACATGTAGTGGAGCTCTCTCCAATGCTAGCGATACATGTTACTAACTGTTTTCCGCTTTTTTCTTACAGCTTCAATTTGGCAGCGAATGTGAGCAGCGTCTATTGGCGACTCCAAAAACATCAACCAGAATAGCGAAAACGTTGTTATGATACATAACTCTGCAGCGGCGCGACGCAACTGCCGAAAGAACGTCTGCACTAAGAATGTGACGGAGGTTCACCAGCCTTGTTGCATAACATAATGAACAAAATCACAAGGTGCAGAAATGTCCTCCTTCTTTAACCCGCGCTGATGATACCTTTCTCGACGCGTAGAGTAGGAGATGCACTTTTAATAAATGATACGTGATGGACCTCACAACCAGCCACAGCTGTTCCCCCATATCCACGTACATGTTGTTATGTGCGACTCTCTGCAAGGCAGCTTACAGCGCCGTAATACAGGCTGTGAAGCTTCTTAACATCTTTCTCCGCACCTTCACTAACGCTTTTCTTCTCTCTCCTCTTTTGCCTTGTATTTGCCTACCTGCTATCTTCTCTCTCTGTTTATTTCTGATCAGAGTCTACGCTTTCCTTTCCTCTCTCTCCTACCGATTCTCTTCCCCCACCACAAACAATCTTTTAAGCCATCTTTTCTCCTTATTCTGTTTGTTTCAGTCTCTGTTGTATTCTCCTAACTCATTTCTGTTTTTTTATCAGCCATGCCTGCCATTGACCGCGCCAAGCTCGACGCCCGCGTCGAGGGGATCTACGACCAGGTGGTTGCGTGGCGCCGCTACATGCACGAGAACCCCGACCTGTCCTACGAGGAGGAGCCGACGGCGACCTACATTGTGGGGGAGCTGCGGAAGATGGACTCTGAGGGGAAGCACCTGCACATCACGCAGCCGCTGCCGAACTGCGTGGTGGCGGACCTCCGCGGCGGCGCTGGTGCTGGGCCGATGATTGCGCTGCGAGCGGACATCGACGCGCTGCCGGTGGAGGAGCTTGCGGATGTGCCGTTCGCGTCGAAGAAGAAGGGCGTGATGCACGCGTGTGGGGCACGACACGCACGCTGCGATGCTGCTGGGTGCGACGAAGCTGCTGCTGGAGGATGCGGCGAAGATCCGCGGCACGGTGCGGCTGCTGTTCCAGCCTGCGGAGGAGGTGCCGCCTGGCGGCGCGAAGATGATGGTAGAGAAGGGATGCCTTAAGGGTGTGTCGATGGTGTTTGGTGAGCACATCTTCCCCTTTGCAGGTCTGAACACTGGTAAGGTTATGTTGCGGCGTGGTGCGATGACGAGCAGCAGCGACAACTTCCGCATCGAGGTGATTGGCCGTGGTGGGCACGCGTCGATGCCGGAGCGGTCGATTGACCCGATTGCGATTGCGTCGCTGGTGGTGACGGGGATGCAGCAGATCATCTCGCGCCGGATGCCGCCGACGAAGTGCCCGGTGCTGACGGTCGCGTCGTTCGCGTCGAGCTCTGACAGCTACAATGTGATCCCGGACAAGGTCGTGCTGAAGGGGACGCTGCGGACGCAGGACCGCGAGGTGCGCGTGAACGGCAAGAAGTACGTAGACGAGGTTGTGAGGGCGATCACGTCGAGCTACGGCGGCTCGTGCAAGATTGAGTGGTTTCCGGGCTGCGACCTGACGATCAACGCAGATTGCGCGTGCGACGTGACGGAACGTGTGCTTGCTCAGGTGCTGCCTTCGAAGGACGACGTGGTTGTCATGACCGAGTGCATGATGGGATCAGAGGACTTCAGCGCATTTGCAAGCGTTGTGCCCGGTAACTTTGTTGGTATCGGCTGCTACAACGAGGCTGAGGCGTGCACTGCTGCGAACCACAACCCGAAGTTCAAGGTGGATGAGCAGTCCTTCAAGGTTGGAGTGAAGGTGCACTACGGCACGATCCACGAGTTGCTGATGCAGGGCGACTCCGCGTCGCTGAGCAAGTCGAAGTTGTAAAGTCGTGCAGTAGGGCATGTCGGCAATGAATCGATAGTTAATTTTACGTTCGTTGTTTGTGCTTCTTCCTGGCGGTTGTAGCGTGTCGGTCGTCATCACTCATTGTACATGTTCACCGCTGTTAATAGCCAATGGGTGAGAGGTCATAACTTTTTTTTTTCGTTTCTTTGTCGTCACTGACGGTTTTACTTCTTTTTTTTTTCTCTCTTCTTTACCGCCCTCTACTAAGCGGTGATGCAAACGTGTTTTATTATCCTATTTCTTGCTATACAGCAAAGCTCCTGTGCTATCGAATTTACTTTTGAAATTCTCTTTTACTTTTCCACCTGTCATCAGATTTCTTAGTTCATTGACTGGTCAGATTTGTTGTGGTTGTGGTGCCGGAGTTGCATGGGTGCCGATGAGCATGCAGCAAAATTATGCTGCACCCTTCGCTCATGCTCGTCTCTCTTGTGTGGTGGGACTGTGGGGCATCGGACAAAAAGGCATGATGTTTTCTCACCACCTCAGCGTCTACGCCGAACTACTCGGATGTAATTCAGGAGGTGCCATGTGAAAAAAGAAAAGCAATGCTCATTTTTGCTTCAGAGATATGGCACACTGCTCCTCTTCGTGTTCGACACCGTCTAAGCGTAGTTGCATGGATCTATCGATAGAGCTACGCAGCACAGCGGATCATTTCCGGGCACTGCAACTTATCTACAAGTCTTTCTAAAATAAAAAAACCATTAGCGTTGCATCCAATTCGGGTTTTCAGAGGGATGGACTGAAAAAAAAAAAATAAACCGCGCATTATTATAATATCCTTCTTTACTTTTAAACTGGAGTGGTGGTGCGGGTATTTCTGATATCGGTTACAATAAGGCGCTTCCTCGCCGTCCGACACCGATACCAGTTTTCCCTCTACGCTACGTGCACCTACTACGATATGCTCCCAAGCTCTGGCACCTATGAGTGAGAAAGATGAACGTTAAGCAGTCAAAGCAGCTTGCACCCAAAGAGGGAATGAGTGAAAAGTCAGCTTTTCAACGCCATCTTCCATAAAGTAAGTGCAATGAAAGGAAGAACGTGGGGACGGAGCTGAACTGTTTCTGTGGTGGTGATGAATCGGCACAGTTTTCTTAAATCACTCTTTTAATCCACCGCGAAGCGCAAGGGAAAGCGTAGCTGTATTTTTGCAACATTAAATGGACTACAAAAGCCTTTGCTTCCGCTTCTGTTAAACGCCACACTGTTGCTTCAGTAGCTAATTGACATGACGGCGCTCAAATATTAAGTCTGATAAGTGGGACTCGACCAGATGGATTTTGGCAGTTAGCACAGGCCTTCACTGCGGCGAAGCACCGGTCAATACATTTCGCTAGTTCTCATTTTCTCTCTGCCGTCTTCTTTTCCATTTAATCTCGTGCACTCCCTCGCAACCACGCCCTGCAACATCTGCAGCCAGTATCGTTTGTACCACACTCCTTATCACCCTGCGTTTGCCAAATACTTTCACAAGAAGAACCTCACTCTCCTTTTTTATCAGCCATGCCCGCCATTGACCGCGCCAAGCTCGATGCTCGCGTGGAGGGGATCTACGACCAGGTGGTTGCGTGGCGCCGCTACATCCATGAGAACCCCGACCTGTCCTACGAGGAGGAGCCGACGGCGACCTACATTGTGGGGGAGCTGCGGAAGATGGACTCTGAGGGGAAGCACCTGCACATCACGCAGCCGCTGCCGAACTGCGTGGTGGCGGACCTCCGCGGCGGCGCTGGTGCTGGGCCGATGATTGCGCTGCGAGCGGACATCGACGCGCTGCCGGTGGAGGAGCTTGCGGACGTGCCGTTTGCGTCGAAGAAGAAGGGCGTGATGCACGCGTGTGGGCACGACACGCACGCTGCGATGCTGCTGGGTGCGACGAAGCTGCTGCTGGAGGACGCGGCGAAGATCCGCGGCACGGTGCGGCTGCTGTTCCAGCCCGCGGAGGAGGTGGCGCCTGGCGGCGCGAAGGATGATGGTGGAGAAGGGATGCCTGAAGGGTGTGTCGATGGTCTTTTGGTGAGCACATTTTTCCTTTTCCATGTTTCCTACTGGAAAGGTTGGCCTTCGCCGCGGACCGATGCTTAGCAGCAGCGACAACTTTCCGCATCGAGGTGATTGGCGCGCGGTGGGCACGGCGTCCGATGCCCGGAGCCGGTCGATTGACCCGATTGCGATTTGCGTCGCTGGTGGTGACGGGGATGCAGCAGATCATCTCGCGTCGGATGCCGCCGACGAAGTGCCCGGTGCTGACGGTCGCGTCGTTCGCGTCGAGCTCTGACAGCTACAACGTGATCCCGGACAAGGTTGTGCTGAAGGGGACGCTGCGGACGCAGGACCGCGAGGTGCGCGTGAACGGCAAGAAGTACGTGGACGAGGTTGTGAAGGCGATCACGTCGAGCTACGGTGGCTCGTGCAAGATTGAGTGGTTTCCGGGGTGCGAGGTAACCGTCAACGCCGACTCTGCGTGTGACGTGACGGAGCGTGTGCTTGCGCAGGTGCTGCCCTCCAAGGAGGATGTTGTAGTCTTAAACGAATGCTTCATGGGATCGGAAGACTTTGGAGCGTTTTCGAGCGTTGTGCCGGGCAACTTCGTTGGTATTGGCTGCTACAACGAATCGGAGGGCTGCACTGCTGCGAACCACAACCCGAAGTTCAAGGTGGATGAGCAGTCCTTCAAGGTTGGAGTGAAAGTGCACTACGGCACGATCCACGAGCTGCTGATGCAGGGTGACTCCGCGGCGCTGAGCAGGTCGAAGCTGTAGGCTGCGAGATTTCGTTGAATTTGAATCCGCTGAAAAGTCGAATGTGATCTCTTCTTACCTTCGCGTCCACAGTTTTGTCATTATTATTGAAAACGTTTTCTTCTTCTTCTTTTTGTCCTTATTGTCTTTGTTTTGTGTTTTTTTTTTTCATACTTACTTTTTTTCTCCATCGGAATCTTTGTGCGGTGGAAGTGCTATCGTTCTTGTTTAGTAATCGCCTATAAACTTGGCCTTCTTCTTCTTGTTCGTCTCACCGCCGTTTTCTTGTTTTTTTTTTCTTTACGCCGCCACTTTACAATGCCAACAAGTAAAAAAGGCGTTGGGCTTCTCAATTCGACCTGTGATGGGGAAGACGCTGCTGCGTTAATCCGATCAGTAGGTACTTGTCTTTTTTTTTTCTGCACCTCGCATTTATTGTTTCAACGATTCGACTTTGATATAGCCTTTTTATTGTGTACTATCGAACGTGATACTGATGTGCGAAAACTCAGTTTTTCTTTTTAGGACCTCTATTGACAGAAAACGCTACTTTTGTTTGCGTTAGCTGCTCAATATGCGCCAAGCTTATAGGAGAAGCACAGTGCGTCGCCGCCACTGCGTCACTTAAAAGTTATTACGTTTGATCGGGCAAAAAGCAACAACAACAACAGCAACACCAAAGCTGTTCCGCAGACGGAACAGCGACTGCCTGTAAAGGTATATCAATGGAACTTGAAAGGCTGACTTCTGCTTCTTCGATTCTCGCGCACGCCCTGCTCTTACTTGTTGGCTGGTATAAACTCGTGCAACACCCACTGAGTTTCGCCGTGTGTCTTGCGCGTCTTTCTTTTGCCCACACACGCTCCTCTCAACCACTTGCACTCTGTTCCTTTCTCTTCTTTGTCCGTTGGCAATCGTTGCTTGGTAGCCTTTGTGTTTCCCACCACAGCCTTTTCTATTACACTAGCGATTCTAATTTACCTTTGTTAATCTTGTCATCATGCCCGCCATTGACCGCGCCAAGCTGGACGCCCGCGTGGAGGGGATCTACGACCAGGTGGTTGCGTGGCGCCGCTACATGCATGAGAACCCCGACCTGTCCTACGAGGAGGAGCCGACGGCGACCTACATTGTGGGGGAGCTGCGGAAGATGGACTCCGAGGGGAAGCACCTGCACATCACGCAGCCGCTGCCGAACTGCGTTGTGGCGGACCTCCGCGGCGGTGCTGGTGCTGGGCCGATGATTGCGCTGCGAGCGGACATCGACGCGCTGCCGGTGGAGGAGCTCGCGGACGTGCCGTTTGCGTCGAAGAAGAAGGGTGTGATGCACGCGTGTGGGCACGACACGCACGCTGCGATGCTGCTGGGTGCGACGAAGCTGCTGCTGGAGGATGCGGCGAAGATCCGTGGCACGGTGCGGCTGCTGTTCCAGCACGCAGAAGAACTGGCACCTGGTGGTGGCAAAGAGATGGTGGAGAAGGGATGCATGAAGGGTGTGTCGATGGTCTTTGGTGAGCACATTTTTCCTTTTCCCATGTTTCCTACTGGAAAGGTTGGCCTTCGCCGCGGACCGATGCTTAGCAGCTGTGACGATTTTGAAATCGAGGTGATTGGCCGTGGTGGGCACGCGTCGATGCCGGAGCGTGCCATCGACCCGATTGCGATTGCGTCGCTGGTGGTGACGGGGATGCAGCAGATCATCTCGCGCCGGATGCCGCCGACGAAGTGCCCGGTGCTGACGGTCGCGTCGTTCGCGTCGAGCTCTGACAGTTACAACGTGATCCCGGACAAGGTTGTGCTGAAGGGGACGCTGCGGACGCAGGACCGCGAGGTGCGCGTGAACGGCAAGAAGTACGTGGACGAGGTTGTGAAGGCGATCACGTCGAGCTGCGGCGGCTCGTGCAAGATTGAGTGGATTCCGGGCTGCGAGGTGACCGTCAACGCCGACTCTGCGTGTGACGTGACGGAGCGTGTGGTGGCTCAGGTGCTGCCTTCGAAGGACGATGTGGTCATTATGACCGAGTGCATGATGGGATCAGAGGACTTCAGTGAGCTCTCGAGCGTTGTGCCCGGTAACTTCGTTGGTATCGGCTGCTACAACGAATCGGAGGGCTGCACTGCTGCGAACCACAACCCGAAGTTCAAGGTGGATGAGCAGTCCTTCAAGGTTGGAGTGAAGGTGCACTACGGCACGATCCACGAGCTGCTAATGCAGGGCGACTGTGCGGCGCTGAGCAAGTCGAAGCTATAAATTTACAGGTAGTGTTTGATGTTCGCGTATGTCTTAAAGAAGCCTTGTCATTTAAGATCTAATTGCAGCAACGCAACGCTTCTAATTCTTTCTTTTCTTTGTATCAGTGACTCTTATTTGCTCTTTGAGGCAGAAATAAGTCAGGTATAAGTGCTATCGTATTTTCTCTTTTTGTTCTTACCACATGAAGTGTAGGGCATACGCTCCTTCTATGTCGCCTGCACCGTTGTGTTGTATTCTTTTTTAATTTTATTTGTACGTTGTCTTTAGTTCATAACACAGCATTAAAACAGTAGGATGGAAAAGGGTGTTTTGGAGTTGGATGGGTCACGGAGGCGTGTCTGCGGTGTGCCGTCGAGCATGTAGCTGCGCATTCTTTGATAACTTCTTCTCCTCTTTCCCTGCTTCTCTTTACTGAGCCTTCTCTAGTCACCGCTCTATGAAAAAGTCATGGTGCGCTTCGTTGGCATTTTTCCTTTTTAACTTTTTATTCCAAAACGTTGTGGATACTAAAGGTAGACTTTTGCATTTAACGACAACACTACATTTGTGACGATACGGGTATGTGGCAGCTCCGCTTTTCTTTTTTTTCTCGTCCGTGTGGTTAGTCTTCAAAATTCCAACCAAAAAAAAACAGATAAACAAAGGGATGCTGCAATTTGAGCTCGTCGCGCATTGTGAGAAGCTTTTTTGCAGTACAATTAATTATTTCCAGCATGCTAGTCAGTATTATCGTGTCAACATTCGCAGATGTGTGGTACCGTTCTTGTACCGAAAGCATTTCATCCGGCGTTCGTTCAGCTTCGGCACGCGATTGTCATCTCCTCTATTCTATTCTTTGTGCCTGTCCGGTCTCACATTTCCTTCTTTTATCTTTGTGGTTTAAGATATTCATTCCTGTGTGCCACACTGTCCACATCACAGCCTTTTCTATCACACTAGCGTTTCTAATTTACCTTTGCTTTCTGTCAACCATTCCCGCCATTGACCGCGCCAAGCTGGACGCCCGCGTGGAGGGGATCTACGACCAGGTGGTTGCGTGGCGCCGCTACATGCATGAGAACCCCGACCTGTCCTACGAGGAGGAGCCGACGGCGACCTACATTGTGGGGGAGCTGCGGAAGATGGACTCCGAGGGGAAGCACCTGCACATCACGCAGCCGCTGCCGAACTGCGTTGTGGCGGACCTCCGCGGCGGTGCTGGTGCTGGGCCGATGATTGCGCTGCGAGCGGACATCGACGCGCTGCCGGTGGAGGAGCTCGCGGACGTGCCGTTTGCGTCGAAGAAGAAGGGCGTGATGCACGCGTGTGGGCACGACACGCACGCTGCGATGCTGCTGGGTGCGACGAAACTGCTGCTGGTGGACGCGGCGAAGATCCGCGCCACGGTGCGGCTGCTGTTCCAGCCCGCGGAGGAGGTGCCGCCTGGCGGTGCCCCTCTGATGGTGGCGAAGGGCTGCATGGATGGAGTGGACATGGTGTTCGGTCAGCACATTCTGCCGCAACCGGATGGTCCAACGGGTACGGTGCTCGTGCGCCGCGGACCGATGCTGCGCAGCTCCGACACGCTGCACGCGGAGGTGATTGGCCGTGGCGGGCACGCGTCGATGCCGGAGCGTGCCATCGACCCGATCGCCATCGCCTGCTTGGCTGTCACCGCGGTGCAGCAGGTCGTGTCGCGCCGGATGCCGCCGACGAAGTGCCCCATCTTCACTGTTACCTCCATCATGTCCAGCTCTGACAGCTACAACGTGATCCCGGACAAGGTTGTGCTGAAGGGGACGCTGCGGACGACGGACAGCCAGGTGCGTGCGGATGCCCGCAAGGCAATCGAGGAGGCGATGACCGGTGTAACGGCTTCCTTTGGCGCGACGTGCGACTTCAAGTGGCTGCCGGGCTACGATGTGACGCTGAACGCCGACGCGCCGTACGACATCGGCCTGCGGGTGTGCGAGCAGATCTTGCCGTCAGCGGATAAAATTTACGTGCTGCCCGACTGCATGCCGGCCTCGGAGGACTTCAATGAGTTTGCCAAGGTGGCTCCTGGCAACTACGTTGGTATTGGCTGCTACAACCCCGAGAAGGGCTGCACTGCTGCGAACCACAACGCCAAGTTCAAGGTGGATGAGGAGGCGATGAAGGTGGGTGTGAAAATGCACTACGGCATTATCCACGAGGTGCTCGTTGAGTAGCCACCTGAACGCTAAGATGCGTTGAGGTGAGGCTGTTCTTTTTTTTTTTTTTGGTATTTCTCAGTACAGACGGCAACAAGAGCGGAGAGGGCGGCGTGACAGTCGATTTTCTTCTTCACGAAGTCTCAAGAAGAGGCCGGCTGCCTCTCTCTTCTTTTGTTAAGTATACGCTTTTGTGTTCCAAAAGAATAGCTTTATTTGTTCTCTGCCAGTTGTGTTTTTGTTTGTTTCACGTAGCGTCCCTTGCCTTCCAGTAGTGGTGAGGTACAACTACCACTACTTCTACTTCCACTACCATGAGGCATCTACTCTTCTCTTTTTGTTTTACCACTAACAACAAAAAAAATCGATAAAAGTCTGAGCGTATTTGTGATTCTCAATATTATTTAGCTCTCCTAGTCTTCGAGTATCTT
>AODS02000389.1:0-45548 GCA_000331325.2 Crithidia fasciculata | reverse complement strand
TGGCCGCCTCTCTACCCCTCAGGCGCAGCAGCTGTAGTGCCAGGAGGTGCTGCAGCTTTACACATTGACAGGACGACCACAACGCCAGTGGCAGTGTCAGTAGAGAACACACAATGTGTAGAGCAGCCTCGGCAAGGGGTGACGGTGGATGCGACCGCGACATTACGCTGCCCGTCGTGTGCGCGAGATGCACCGCCTTTGGTGTTGTCTTCTTCCTCCTGCGCTTTGCCTCACACACACGCTGCTGCTCCTTCTACCGAGCTGGCAGAGACGTTTGCTGTGGCCCAGAGTCAGAGATTAATCCCACGGCCGACACGCCACGCCGACCCTGTGAATACTGCCCCTACCACTGCAGTACATGCTGAGAGCGTTGGGGTGCGTGGGCAGCACGAGAGAGGCAGGGAGAGAGCGAAGCGAGAGCACCACACGAAGCGATGGGAAGGTGAGCGGCGACGCTCGGCAACAACCACGGGAGACGTCTCTGACGCTATGCACGACGCTCGAAGGCCTCACATAACACCAGATTTTCACGTTCCACACCAAAGCAGTTGTGTGCCCGCACCTCTCACAGCCGGAGCCTCTGCCTCTTCTTCGTCCGTCTCCTCCCGCTCTTCATCGGCGTCTCTCGTCACTCTACATGCAGCTCCGCCGTCACCGCCACCACCGCCGCCCCTCCTCTCACCAACTCAGCAGCCCATCGACTCCACCGCCCTTCGCATGACCGCTCGCACCGTGCTGGACGACTACCGCCACCGCACACGTCGCGTCGCAGCGGAGAAGGCGGAGCTGACAACGATAGCGGCCCGTCTGGCGTTAGAGCACGAGCTTGGGCTGTCCACAAGCGAGCGTGACGCGGCGCTGCGGGTGCGTCAGCGGTACCTGCAGCGGCGCGTGTTGGAGTGGCAGCAGCGGCGGGCACAGGTGGCGCAGCTGACGGCGGTGTTGGAGGCGCAGGTGAGTGCGAGAGCTTCTCGCGCTGTTTCGCTGGCCGGAAGGGATGAGGAGAAGAGCTGATGATCTGCGTCGTGACAAACCACTTGCCTTTCGAACCCACGAAGAAAAAAAAGAAATAGAAAAAAAGAAAAATACAAGAATCAAAAAATTTCTTTTCTTTTTAAGAATGGGAAAATTGGTCTGGCTCGTGGAGCAACGTCCAGCCGTGTAGTGGTGGCATGTTGCCTTTTGTATGGGCACTTGTCAACACTGCTGGTAAAGAGAGAGATGATCCTGTGGTCTCGTTACTTCAATCCTGGTTTTTGTTTTATCGCAAGCCCTCTCTCTCGCTTTGTTTGGCACCGCAGTATCGAGAAAAGCCTACGGAGACGCCTCCAACGTGACAACAAACGTCACCGTTGCATCTCTCACCATTCCAAACCCTCTTGTGTTATCCTTCCGTCTCCTCTTGCTTAATGCAGTGGCTTAGCCACTCAGCATCCATTTACCAGCTTTAGGCTCCCTAGACTGCAGCGCGCTTTTCTTTACCAGCGTTGTAGGTGCAGGACCGACCCTCACCTCCATCTCCCTCTTCCTTTTACTTTAACGCAGATATGCTCTCGTGTTGCTCGGCCTCGCATGGGTTGCGGTACGCCGTCCCGGGCCGCCAGCCACCCGACCCGGAGCTCTTCCCCAACTACATGCAGAACGCACAAAACATGTGGCTGCGCTTCTCGGAGTGGTGGCCGCACGGCGACGGAGGCAAAAACACCGAAGCAGCTGCCGCTGCGCCTCGCGGTGTGGTGTTCATCGTTCCGGGTCTGGGGGAGCACACGGGCCGCTACGACTCTGTGGCGCGGCGGCTGAATGCGGAGGGCTACGTTGCCTTCTCGATGGACAATCAAGGCGCCGGTGGCAGCGAGGGTGTTCGCCTCTACGTGGAGCGTTTCGAGCACTTCGTCGACGACGTCTGTGCCTTTGTGCGGTTCGTGCGGCAGCGCTACCCTGCCTTGGCGTCTCTGCCCACCTTTTTGCTGGGTCACTCGATGGGCGGGTTGATCAGTACGCGTGTGGCGCAGCGGGATGCCTCGGTGTTCCGTGGTGTGGTGCTGAGCGGGCCGGCGTTGGGGCTCGCCAGCACGCCTCCGTCCTTCATTCTCGCGTTGGGCCGCTTTCTCTCCAAGTGCATGCCCAAGATGCCCGTGTACGCACTGGACGACTCCCTTGTCTCCAATAACCCACCAGTGAAGCAGTTTGTGCAGCAGGACCCGTTCTACTGCAACGTGAAGCTGCGAGCCCGCTTCACGGCGGAGATGCTGGCAACGCAAGAGAGGGCCGTAGCGGACCTGAGCAAGTGTACCTTTCCCTTCTTGATTGTGCACGGCGAGGATGATAATATATGTGCGCTGAGTAAGTCGCGGTGGTTTTACGAGCATGCGCCATCGAATGACAAGCACATAGCGACGTACCCTGGAGCAGCGCATGAGGTGCTGACGGAGCTGTGCCGCGCCGATGTCATGGCGGTGGTGATGAAGTTCATCAACGAGCGTGCGACATAGAATATATTTTTTGTTCTTGCTCTTCTTGTGTGCAAGGGCGTGCTTGCTGTGTTGAGTGAGGACCTGTCTACTTGGGATATGTGAATATGGACCACTTTGTTTTTTTTTTTTCGCGTCGAGCGGTGCGATGGGAACTCACGAAAAGAGCTGTGCTTCAGTCATCAATAGAATCTCTTTGCCACGTATAAATGCATCCCCGCTGCTTCCTTTACTGAAACCGTAACGCATCTTTCTTGTTTCCCTTTTTTTTTTCCTCTGCCAGCACTGTGATATGTGTGGCAACGCCATATCAAGGTTTTTTATGTTTTCCAGCAAATTGGCTTGGTACCCTGCGTCTGTGCGTATCGAGCAATGTTTTACCTTTTTTTTTGTTTTCCAAGGGCACCACGCACGATCACAGAGGGAGAGAGAGAGAGATCGAGAGTACGCAGAAAACACTACCTTTTCTGCCGTGAGAGTGCACCTGTGCGCCGCACAAACACACACACGCTGGGCTCCTCCTTCACATGTAGTGGAGCTCTCTCCAATGCTAGCGATACATGTTACTAACTGTTTTCCGCTTTTTTCTTACAGCTTCAATTTGGCAGCGAATGTGAGCAGCGTCTATTGGCGACTCCAAAAACATCAACCAGAATAGCGAAAACGTTGTTATGATACATAACTCTGCAGCGGCGCGACGCAACTGCCGAAAGAACGTCTGCACTAAGAATGTGACGGAGGTCACCAGCCTTGTTGCATAACATAATGAACAAAATCACAAGGTGCAGAAATGTCCTCCTTCTTTAACCCGCGCTGATGATACCTTTCTCGACGCGTAGAGTAGGAGATGCACTTTTTAATAAATGATACGTGATGGACCTCACAACCAGCCACAGCTGTTCCCCCATATCCACGTACATGTTGTTATGTGCGACTCTCTGCAAGGCAGCTTACAGCGCCGTAATACAGGCTGTGAAGCTTCTTAACATCTTTCTCCGCACCTTCACTAACGCTTTTCTTCTCTCTCCTCTTTTGCCTTGTATTTGCCTACCTGCTATCTTCTCTCTCTGTTTATTTCTGATCAGAGTCTACGCTTTCCTTTCCTCTCTCTCCTACCGATTCTCTTCCCCCACCACAAACAATCTTTTAAGCCATCTTTTCTCCTTATTCTGTTTGTTTCAGTCTCTGTTGTATTCTCCTAACTCATTTCTGTTTTTTTATCAGCCATGCCTGCCATTGACCGCGCCAAGCTCGACGCCCGCGTCGAGGGGATCTACGACCAGGTGGTTGCGTGGCGCCGCTACATGCACGAGAACCCCGACCTGTCCTACGAGGAGGAGCCGACGGCGACCTACATTGTGGGGGAGCTGCGGAAGATGGACTCTGAGGGGAAGCACCTGCACATCACGCAGCCGCTGCCGAACTGCGTGGTGGCGGACCTCCGCGGCGGCGCTGGTGCTGGGCCGATGATTGCGCTGCGAGCGGACATCGACGCGCTGCCGGTGGAGGAGCTTGCGGATGTGCCGTTCGCGTCGAAGAAGAAGGGCGTGATGCACGCGTGTGGGCACGACACGCACGCTGCGATGCTGCTGGGTGCGACGAAGCTGCTGCTGGAGGATGCGGCGAAGATCCGCGGCACGGTGCGGCTGCTGTTCCAGCCTGCGGAGGAGGTGCCGCCTGGCGGCGCGAAGATGATGGTAGAGAAGGGATGCCTTAAGGGTGTGTCGATGGTGTTTGGTGAGCACATCTTCCCCTTTGCAGGTCTGAACACTGGTAAGGTTATGTTGCGGCGTGGTGCGATGACGAGCAGCAGCGACAACTTCCGCATCGAGGTGATTGGCCGTGGTGGGCACGCGTCGATGCCGGAGCGGTCGATTGACCCGATTGCGATTGCGTCGCTGGTGGTGACGGGGATGCAGCAGATCATCTCGCGCCGGATGCCGCCGACGAAGTGCCCGGTGCTGACGGTCGCGTCGTTCGCGTCGAGCTCTGACAGCTACAATGTGATCCCGGACAAGGTCGTGCTGAAGGGGACGCTGCGGACGCAGGACCGCGAGGTGCGCGTGAACGGCAAGAAGTACGTAGACGAGGTTGTGAGGGCGATCACGTCGAGCTACGGCGGCTCGTGCAAGATTGAGTGGTTTCCGGGCTGCGACCTGACGATCAACGCAGATTGCGCGTGCGACGTGACGGAACGTGTGCTTGCTCAGGTGCTGCCTTCGAAGGACGACGTGGTTGTCATGACCGAGTGCATGATGGGATCAGAGGACTTCAGCGCATTTGCAAGCGTTGTGCCCGGTAACTTTGTTGGTATCGGCTGCTACAACGAGGCTGAGGCGTGCACTGCTGCGAACCACAACCCGAAGTTCAAGGTGGATGAGCAGTCCTTCAAGGTTGGAGTGAAGGTGCACTACGGCACGATCCACGAGTTGCTGATGCAGGGCGACTCCGCGTCGCTGAGCAAGTCGAAGTTGTAAAGTCGTGCAGTAGGGCATGTCGGCAATGAATCGATAGTTAATTTTACGTTCGTTGTTTGTGCTTCTTCCTGGCGGTTGTAGCGTGTCGGTCGTCATCACTCATTGTACATGTTCACCGCTGTTAATAGCCAATGGGTGAGAGGTCATAACTTTTTTTTTCGTTTCTTTGTCGTCACTGACGGTTTTACTTCTTTTTTTTTTCTCTCTTCTTTACCGCCCTCTACTAAGCGGTGATGCAAACGTGTTTTATTATCCTATTTCTTGCTATACAGCAAAGCTCCTGTGCTATCGAATTTACTTTTGAAATTCTCTTTTACTTTTCCACCTGTCATCAGATTTCTTAGTTCATTGACTGGTCAGATTTGTTGTGGTTGTGGTGCCGGAGTTGCATGGGTGCCGATGAGCATGCAGCAAAATTATGCTGCACCCTTCGCTCATGCTCGTCTCTCTTGTGTGGTGGGACTGTGGGGCATCGGACAAAAAGGCATGATGTTTTCTCACCACCTCAGCGTCTACGCCGAACTACTCGGATGTAATTCAGGAGGTGCCATGTGAAAAAAGAAAAGCAATGCTCATTTTTGCTTCAGAGATATGGCACACTGCTCCTCTTCGTGTTCGACACCGTCTAAGCGTAGTTGCATGGATCTATCGATAGAGCTACGCAGCACAGCGGATCATTTCCGGGCACTGCAACTTATCTACAAGTCTTTCTAAAATAAAAAAACCATTAGCGTTGCATCCAATTCGGGTTTTCAGAGGGATGGACTGAAAAAAAAAAATAAACCGCGCATTATTATAATATCCTTCTTTACTTTTAAACTGGAGTGGTGGTGCGGGTATTTCTGATATCGGTTACAATAAGGCGCTTCCTCGCCGTCCGACACCGATACCAGTTTTCCCTCTACGCTACGTGCACCTACTACGATATGCTCCCAAGCTCTGGCACCTATGAGTGAGAAAGATGAACGTTAAGCAGTCAAAGCAGCTTGCACCCAAAGAGGGAATGAGTGAAAAGTCAGCTTTTCAACGCCATCTTCCATAAAGTAAGTGCAATGAAAGGAAGAACGTGGGGACGGAGCTGAACTGTTTCTGTGGTGGTGATGAATCGGCACAGTTTTCTTAAATCACTCTTTTTATCCACCGCGAAGCGCAAGGGAAAGCGTAGCTGTATTTTGCAACATCAAATGACTACAAAAGCCTTTGCTTCCGCTTCTGTTAAACGCCACACTGTTGCTTCAGTATCTAATTGACATGACGGCGCTCAAAATGTAAGTCTGATAAGTGGGACTCGACCAGATGATGTCTGGCAGTTAGCACAGGCTTCACTGCGGCGAGCACCGGTCAATACATTTCGCTAGTTCTCATTTTCTCTCTGCCGTCTTCTTTTCCATTTAATCTCGTGCACTCCCTCGCAACCACGCCCTGCAACATCTGCAGCCAGTATCGTTTGTACCACACTCCTTATCACCCTGCGTTTGCCAAATACTTTCACAAGAAGAACCTCACTCTCCTTTTTTATCAGCCATGCCCGCCATTGACCGCGCCAAGGCTGGACGCCGCGCTGGAGGGGATCTACGACCAGGTGGTTGCGTGGCGGCCGCTACATGCATGAGAACCCCGACCTGTCCTACGAGGAGGAGCCGACGGCGACCTACATTGTGGGGGAGCTGCGGAAGATGGACTCCGAGGGGAAGCACCTGCACATCACGCAGCCGCTGCCGAACTGCGTTGTGGCGGACCTCCGCGGCGGCGCTGGTGCTGGGCCGATGATTGCGCTGCGAGCGGACATCGACGCGCTGCCGGTGGAGGAGCTCGCGGACGTGCCGTTTGCGTCGAAGAAGAAGGGTGTGATGCACGCGTGTGGGCACGACACGCACGCTGCGATGCTGCTGGGTGCGACGAAGCTGCTGCTGGAGGATGCGGCGAAGATCCGTGGCACGGTGCGGCTGCTGTTCCAGCACGCAGAAGAACTGGCACCTGGTGGTGGCAAAGAGATGGTGGAGAAGGGATGCATGAAGGGTGTGTCGATGGTCTTTGGTGAGCACATTTTTCCTTTTCCCATGTTTCCTACTGGAAAGGTTGGCCTTCGCCGCGGACCGATGCTTAGCAGCTGTGACGATTTTGAAATCGAGGTGATTGGCCGTGGTGGGCACGCGTCGATGCCGGAGCGTGCCATCGACCCGATTGCGATTGCGTCGCTGGTGGTGACGGGGATGCAGCAGATCATCTCGCGCCGGATGCCGCCGACGAAGTGCCCGGTGCTGACGGTCGCGTCGTTCGCGGTCGAGCTCTGACAGTTACAACGTGATCCCGGACAAGGTTGTGCTGAAGGGGACGCTGCGGACGCAGGACCGCGAGGTGCGCGTGAACGGCAAGAAGTACGTGGACGAGGTTGTGAAGGCGATCACGTCGAGCTGCGGCGGCTCGTGCAAGATTGAGTGGATTCCGGGCTGCGAGGTGACCGTCAACGCCGACTCTGCGTGTGACGTGACGGAGCGTGTGTGGCTCAGGTGCTGCCTTCGAAGGACGATGTGGTCATTATGACCGAGTGCATGATGGGATCAGAGGACTTCAGTGAGCTCTCGAGCGTTGTGCCCGGTAACTTCGTTGGTATCGGCTGCTACAACGAATCGGAGGGCTGCACTGCTGCGAACCACAACCCGAAGTTCAAGGTGGATGAGCAGTCCTTCAAGGTTGGAGTGAAGGTGCACTACGGCACGATCCACGAGCTGCTAATGCAGGGCGACTGTGCGGCGCTGAGCAAGTCGAAGCTATAAATTTACAGGTAGTGTTTGATGTTCGCGTATGTCTTAAAGAAGCCTTGTCATTTAAGATCTAATTGCAGCAACGCAACGCTTCTAATTCTTTCTTTTCTTTGTTATCAGTGACTCTTATTTGCTCTTTGAGGCAGAAATAAGTCAGGTATAAGTGCTATCGTATTTTCTCTTTTTGTTCTTACCACATGAAGTGTAGGGCATACGCTCCTTCTATGTCGCCTGCACCGTTGTGTTGTATTCTTTTTTAATTTTATTTGTACGTTGTCTTTAGTTCATAACACAGCATTAAAACAGTAGGATGGAAAAGGGTGTTTTGGAGTTGGATGGGTCACGGAGGCGTGTCTGCGGTGTGCCGTCGAGCATGTAGCTGCGCATTCTTTGATAACTTCTTCTCCTCTTTCCCTGCTTCTCTTTACTGAGCCTTCTCTAGTCACCGCTCTATGAAAAAGTCATGGTGCGCTTCGTTGGCATTTTTTCCTTTTTAACTTTTTATTCCAAAACGTTGTGGATACTAAAGGTAGACTTTTGCATTTAACGACAACACTACATTTGTGACGATACGGGTATGTGGCAGCTCCGCTTTTCTTTTTTTTCTCGTCCGTGTGGTTAGTCTTCAAAATTCCAACCAAAAAAAAAACAGATAAACAAAGGGATGCTGCAATTTGAGCTCGTCGCGCATTGTGAGAAGCTTTTTTGCAGTACAATTAATTATTTCCAGCATGCTAGTCAGTATTATCGTGTCAACATTCGCAGATGTGTGGTACCGTTCTTGTACCGAAAGCATTTCATCCGGCGTTCGTTCAGCTTCGGCACGCGATTGTCATCTCCTCTATTCTATTCTTTGTGCCTGTCCGGTCTCACATTTCCTTCTTTTATCTTTGTGGTTTAAGATATTCATTCCTGTGTGCCACACTGTCCACATCACAGCCTTTTCTATCACACTAGCGTTTCTAATTTACCTTTGCTTTCTGTCAACCATGCCCGCCATTGACCGCGCCAAGCTGGACGCCCGCGTGGAGGGGATCTACGACCAGGTGGTTGCGTGGCGCCGCTACATGCATGAGAACCCCGACCTGTCCTACGAGGAGGAGCCGACGGCGACCTACATTGTGGGGGAGCTGCGGAAGATGGACTCTGAGGGGAAGCACCTGCACATCACGCAGCCGCTGCCGAACTGCGTTGTGGCGGACCTCCGCGGCGGTGCTGGTGCTGGGCCGATGATTGCGCTGCGAGCGGACATCGACGCGCTGCCGGTGGAGGAGCTCGCGGACGTGCCGTTTGCGTCGAAGAAGAAGGGCGTGATGCACGCGTGTGGGCACGACACGCACGCTGCGATGCTGCTGGGTGCGACGAAACTGCTGCTGGAGGACGCGGCGAAGATCCGCGGCACGGTGCGGCTGCTGTTCCAGCCCGCGGAGGAGGTGCCGCCTGGCGGTGCCCCTCTGATGGTGGCGAAGGGCTGCATGGATGGAGTGGACATGGTGTTCGGTCAGCACATTCTGCCGCAACCGGATGGTCCAACGGGTACGGTGCTCGTGCGCCGCGGACCGATGCTGCGCAGCTCCGACACGCTGCACGCGGAGGTGATTGGCCGTGGCGGGCACGCGTCGATGCCGGAGCGTGCCATCGACCCGATCGCCATCGCCTGCTTGGCTGTCACCGCGGTGCAGCAGGTCGTGTCGCGCCGGATGCCGCCGACGAAGTGCCCCATCTTCACTGTTACCTCCATCATGTCCAGCTCTGACAGCTACAACGTGATCCCGGACAAGGTTGTGCTGAAGGGGACGCTGCGGACGACGGACAGCCAGGTGCGTGCGGATGCCCGCAAGGCAATCGAGGAGGCGATGACCGGTGTAACGGCTTCCTTTGGCGCGACGTGCGACTTCAAGTGGCTGCCGGGCTACGATGTGACGCTGAACGCCGACGCGCCGTACGACATCGGCCTGCGGGTGTGCGAGCAGATCTTGCCGTCAGCGGATAAAATTTACGTGCTGCCCGACTGCATGCCGGCCTCGGAGGACTTCAATGAGTTTGCCAAGGTGGCTCCTGGCAACTACGTTGGTATTGGCTGCTACAACCCCGAGAAGGGCTGCACTGCTGCGAACCACAACGCCAAGTTCAAGGTGGATGAGGAGGCGATGAAGGTGGGTGTGAAAATGCACTACGGCATTATCCACGAGGTGCTCGTTGAGTAGCCACCTGAACGCTAAGATGCGTTGAGGTGAGGCTGTTCTTTTTTTTTTTTTTGGTATTTCTCAGTACAGACGGCAACAAGAGCGGAGAGGGCGGCGTGACAGTCGATTTTCTTCTTCACGAAGTCTCAAGAAGAGGCCGGCTGCCTCTCTCTTCTTTTGTTAAGTATACGCTTTTGTGTTCCAAAAGAATAGCTTTATTTGTTCTCTGCCAGTTGTGTTTTTGTTTGTTTCACGTAGCGTCCCTTGCCTTCCAGTAGTGGTGAGGTACAACTACCACTACTTCTACTTCCACTACCATGAGGCATCTACTCTTCTCTTTTTGTTTTACCACTAACAACAAAAAAAATCGATAAAAGTCTGAGCGTATTTGTGATTCTCAATATTATTTAGCTCTCCTAGTCTTCGAGTATCTTCAAATAAGAAGGGAGAAGACTGGAAAAAGAAAAGACGTGAGCAAAAATGATCTATTTAACAATTCGACCAGCCTCCCTTTATAAACGTGCAGGGTTTTTTTTTTTTGCTTGAAGGAGGTAAGGGCGGTGAAAAAAGGTGTTGGAAGCGAGCGCACGATATCGTCAGCGCAGGGTACCCGATGCACTTCTCCACGACCCTTGCACACGACTATTGAATATGTTTTTAACCGTTTTGTTTTTCGGTTTTCCCATCAGTCATCTCCAAAAAAACGAGAGTCTTGTGTGCTAACGATTCTTTCGAGGCCACTTCCAGTGGCTTGTTTTGTTTTATTTTACTGGCTCTTCATTTGCCTCCTTTCCGAGCCTGCAAGCGATTTCTTTTCTCGTTTTTTTCTCACCCTGCGGCGATACGCTTCTTTTTTTTTTCTGTTTCGTTTTGCTACTAGCGCTGTCAACAGCAGTGTGCAATTTCTCTCTTCTTGCTTTGTGCTCCCTATTTTCTACCTTACTATGACTTAGCCAAAAAGAAAAGCTTTATAGGTTGACTCTAAAGCTTCATTGATTACTACTCTCTCTTGTCTCCTCTCCTGTTGTCGATGCGTGTGCCCGTATTTACTTTTTTTCTTTTTCCGGTACGCTGCATCACGGCGCAGGGAGATGATAAAACAACTTGTTGTTCATTTGTAGACCTGAAAAAAACGAAAAATAATAATAATTTAAAGGCACCATTACATCTGCTGTCTGTGTGTCGCCACACTCCCTGCTAGGATAGTATCGGAGGAGAAGAGGAGCATGCTTAGTCTTACTCTGACTACGGGCATGAAGAACTTAAGAACCATAGAGCGGAAGGTCTACAGAAACCTTTTCTATTCACTAATAGTTCACAGCTGATGATAGCAAGGGAAGTGCTCGAGAGCCGATGTAGTCGCTTGTTGGTGCGATGCTGTCTGTTCATCACATTTGCCGTTCTGTTTAATGCGACTCTGGTGCTATCCCGCTTCAACCTCTTTTTATCTTTTCTCTCTTCTCGAACACAACCTTCTTGATTGCTCTCCAAGGATATCCAGAGACACGGGCCACCATGAACCATCCTCGCTGCTTCACCCGAGCCAGCACACTCCCTGCAGTGCTGCTGGTGTTGCTGGTCCTGCTACTCGCCCCATCGCCCGCCACCGCCATCACCACCGCGGTGGACCCCGGCGACATCTTCGTGGCTCAAGCAGTCGTTCCTCCGGGCCACCTGCTCATGTTCTCCTACCAGCTGCACCCCGACTACCTCCTCACCGTCTCCGTGAAGGATCGCGACACGGGGCTGCTCCTGCACTGGTGGCGGGACGAAGAGTCCGGCACGGCAAACATCGAGTCGTCCAACGAGAAGCACGTGTACGACTTCGTCTTTGACAATGAGAATTCGGTGCTGACGTACAAGAACGTGAATTTCGACATCCGTGTGGTGCCCGACCCGGAGCACAACGTGGACAAGAGTCAGCTAGACCCCATCGAAGCAAAGATACGGGCCTTGGCCACGAAGATGCAGCGGATGAAGTCGATCCAGCAGACGCTGCGGTATCAGCAGAAGAACCACCGAGCCACCGTCGAGGACGTCAACGAGCGGGTGCTGCTCTGGTCGATTTTTCAGGTGGTAGGGTTTGTGGTGGTGTGCGTGGGTCAGATGGTGCTGCTGAAGATGTTTTTGGAAAAGAAGCGCACCGTCTAGATTTGGGTGTATTTTTTCCGGCGTGGTTGCATTCGTGCCAGCGAGGAACACAGTGCGCACGCACAGATGCGTAGTCTCGTACTTGAGAAACACATGCTGCAGAGAGGCGGCTGTACACCACGCCTGTTTTTCTTGCCCATGTGCTGAAGGGACATGTGCGCCACACTTATCCATTCTTCAACTCTTGTCGCTGTCCGACAATTGGTTAGGATATGAAGCGGCTGATGAGGATGACAACCGGCGTGCGCATAAGCGTGTCGATCGACATACATTTTTTTTCGTTTTTACTCTCCGTGAGACTTGCAAAAGCTCAAAGAGAAGTTTTAACGCAGGTTCAAGAGGTGTTTTTCGTACTGGGGTCGGCGATGAACAATCAGTCCCGTGGAGGCGTGAAGACGGCCTGAAATCTTTTTTTTTCCTTTTTTCTTTCCGCGCGTAAAAGACGTTTCATGAGTACATCACTGCACTGCGACTCGATCTTCGCCTCTGTTATTTGTTTTCCGTTGTCGATCTGCGCCACAACTTTGCTCTGTGGCGCCTGTCTGGCGTCCACAATGATACATAGACCGAATAGCGGCAAGGTAAGGACACGATCTCTCATTTGTCATTGCCAAGTGAACCGAATAAACCTTGAATAAGGTGAAGGAGCGGCTCGACGTTCTCTTTGCATTGAGTCAGTTCTCCGTCTCTATTAGGCGGACTCGGCAGGCGGTAAAGTAGCGGAAACACCGTGCCTTTCTCCCAGCTCCAACTTCCCATGCAATGCTCTTTCTTCACCGACAACTCTTCATCTGCTTCCCTTATCCTTCTTTTTTCTTCTGTGGCGGTTGCTCTACTACCTTTGACGGGCGGCAGCGTTTCCTTCGACTGTTTTTTTTTCTTGCTCACTTACACTTTTGGCCTCTGTGTAGCTAAGGTCGTCAAAGGGGAGAAAAGACAAGTAAAGATGCACCTCTCCCGCCTGCTGCTGCTGCCGCTGCTGTGCACGCTGACGGCACTGTTGATTGCCTCCTCCCCCGCCTTCGCCATTCTTACCTCCGTCGACCCACGCGAAGTCTTCACGGTGACCGAGGTCGTCCCGCCGGGTCACATTGCCATCTTCAGCTTCCAACTCAACCCTGAATACCTCCTCGCCGTCTCGGCACAAGACCGCGACTCGGGGGAAGAATTGCATGAGTGGAAGGACCGGCCTTCGGGCATGCTGAACATTGCACCGCTAGCTCGCAAACGCACCTTGCACTTCAGTTTTAACAACGTCGACTCCATGCTGACAACCGTGTACGTCAACTTCGATATTCGCGTCATTGAGGACCCGAATTTCAGCATCGACACGGCACAACTCGATCCAATAGAGAAAAAGATGCAGAAACTCTTCAACAAGGTGGCAGATGTGCGGGCGCTGCAGCAGGCGCTGCGGTATCAGCAAAAAGACCACAGAGCCACTGTGGAGGACGTGAATGAGCGGGTGTTGCTGTGGTCGGTGTTGCAGGTGGTTGGATTTCTTGTTATGTCTGGTGGTCAGCTCTACCTTCTGATGTTGTTTCTGGAGAAAAAGCGCACCGTCTGATGCCTGCGCAAGGCTGATGGTGCTCTAATGGGATCTGTCGCTGAATCCTTTCGGACTGCTGCGGTATTGTTTTTTAAAATTATATTTACTTGAAGGGCTTTGCATGTCTTGTACTCTACTGGGCTTTACAAATACGTGTGTGGATGCGTTTGCGGATTCACACCCACCGCATCACACACTACGATCTTCTCTTATAGAATTAAATGGAGAGCAAAGGTTAGGTTCGAGTAGGGGCTCAGAGAGCGGCTCTGCGGCTTCCACAAAGAAAGGGCTGAGCAGAGTATACTACACAGCTAGTGGAGTGGCTCCTAGATACCGCCGGTGCGGACATTTACGTCCTTAATTGCCTGCGGTTGCTTCTAGAAAAAAGAAATTGTAGTAGTCCTTCCTGCGTGCTGTATGAAAAAGCATGGCTTCACCACTGAAGCCCGGAACTCTCGTCAGCTTTCTACCGCCACTCAGCACTTCTCTGTTTTTTCACCTCCTGCTGTGCCCTTTCAATTTTTTCACCTCCCTTTTTATCACAAAGCTGCGTACTGCACGCCTGCTTTTTCTTTTTTTTTGTTGCTTCTTTTTTTAAGCGAACGTACATAAATACGACTGGGGATTATTGCTCACAACAACGTGAACTTTTTATGCAAGCAGTACCAAGTAAGAGCATCCCATCATGTCTGTCTCCATCTCTCACCGTCGCAGTGCCGGCGCGGTAGCAAGGATGACCATGGCAGTCCTCGCTGTTCTGCTCCTCTCTCTCTGCGCCGCACCCTTGACCTCCGCCCTCACCACGTCCGTTGGCGCCGGCGAGAAGTTCGTCATCACCGAGACCCTTCCCATTTGCACCGAGATGCACTTTCAGTTTGCACTTCACCCCGACTACCTCCTTCCTATCACCATTACCGACCGCGGTACAAACGAGGTCCTTGTGAAGTGGGCCGACCGCGCGCGTGGTGTCTACTCGCTCCCCGCAGCCGACAAGGTACGCGTGCTTGTCATTGCGTTCGACAACTCTGACACGATGTTTTCCAGCAAGAATGTAAATTTCGACCTCCGCACGCCGCTGAATGAGGGCTTTGCGGCGAGCGCGACGGAGCTGGACCCGATCGAGCAGAAGATCCGCGTGCTGGCGTCGACGATGCAGCGGCTGAAGACGTTGCAGTTGACGATCCGCAACCAGCAGAAGGACCACCGTGCGACCGTTGAGGACGCGAATGAGCGTGTGCTGCTCTACTCCGTCTTTCAGGTGGTTGCGTTTATTGTCATGACGGGCTTTCAGCTCTTTCTGCTGCGGCGCTTCTTGGAAAAGAAGACGTACGTTTAGGGTGAGTGCTTATGGTGTTTATTTGGAGCGTAAAAAGCTGGATTGTGTGCATTAGTGGGTGTGTTTAAAATTGAACTTTGTTTGTGCTTTTACTCTGTTCACATTGCTGAAGTTGATGCTCGATGGCTTGCTCGTATAATTGTTTGGTGTGTTGGTTCGGCGTTTTTTTTTTCCCTCTCTCTCTGCGCTGTTTCTATCCTCTTTTTTGGTTGCCTCCACCCCTCTATTCTCTTTTTGTGAACATCTCTTGACAAGACTGTTGTGACTGCTTATGTGTGCATCGCGGTGTGTGGAAGGCGCGAATGAAGCGTACACATTGCCCGCTGCTGTCGCGTGGATTGGCGTTTTTCTTCCGTCGTTTGAGTTTGCTAAACAGTGCTATGAAGAGCTTCAGTTTGCGTTGCTCGCCGCTTCCTTGTGGTCGGCCACTCTATTATACTCCGCGGTGTGGAAAACAGTCTTCGCGCTTCTACGAATCGTTGCACCTCCTCCTGCACTGCCATCGACTCTCTACTTCCCTTCTTTTTTTCAGCCCCCTGTGGCTCTCTTTCTCCGTTCTTCATCAACTCTCTCACCACCGGCACAGACAGCAATTGTTTGAACTTTATTCTTTGCTCCCATTTTCTTCATTTCGTGGTCTTTTTGTTCTCGTAATCGCTCTCAATGTACGACTTCTGCCCCGTCTCCGCCACCTCCGGCAGCAGTGCCGCACCACCATCAAGGACATCGACAATTTTTCCTCCGTGTTTGAACAGTGAGCCCTACGGAGATCTCTTCACCAAGTGGGGCCTCCTCCAGCCAGGAGAGTGGTCTCTCAGGGCATACCACTACACCCACAGCAGCACTTCACCAAATGGCACTGCCGACACAGCTACTACTGCCGCTGCTGCATCGCACACGGAGAGTGGCTCTTCTCTATCCAAAGCTACCGTACCTGCAGCGGCTCTGCGCTTTCACCATGGCATGGCGAAGGACTTCCTTTGTCATTTGTTCGCCTCTCCGCTTGTGCTAAAGCAGCTGCAGGCAGCGGGTGCGGTGGTGAGCGACGTGACCGCGGGCCTTCACTTCCGACCTCTCACCTGCCACTGGACAACACTGGAACCTCTTCGGAAGGCCTTGGTGGCAGCGAAGGTGGTGCGTCAAGTTGGCTGTGCGCAGACAAGCACTGAGAGATGCAATGAGAGGGAAGAGGAGGGTTTGAAAGAGGGAGGAGAAGCACGACTGCCGACGGTGAAGTGCGCGGAGGTGCTGCTGCCTCATGGGGAGGTCATCAGCGACGAGCTGCGTGCTCTTTTTCTTCAGGCCCACAGTCGCCAAAGCGCTTACGGTAGTGGTAGCATCGGCACAGCAATAGACGACGGCAACAGCAATGTCGAGGAGTATGACAACGACGAGGATGACGATGAGGATGTCTGGGCTGCGATGTCGTTTGGTGCAAAGATGCCCCTCCGTCAGCTCCGCGCTGTCTTTGACCAACGCCACCGCAGCGAGTTCCTCTACCACCTCGTGTGGCGGCTTGTGGCCGGTAGTGGGCCGCTTAACCAGTTCGAGGATGACGCGGCGGTGTACCTCAGCGCTGCCTGCCAACTCTATCGAGCGGTGCTCACCTCTTTTCATGTGCGCGAGGCGGCTGTCAGCGCTGAGAAGAAAGAAGAGGAGGGAGGGCGATGTTACAGTCTTGGAAGCGCCGAGCGCGACGAAGGTGCCGTCTGACACGACACAGTATGAGGCGGTGGTGGATGCCTGCGTGTATGAAGTGCTCTCGGTGCCGCAACTGCAGCTCTTTCCCTCGCACGACGGTGTGACGCCGAGCAACCTCAACTACTGCTACGTCGTGGTGAACCCGTCAGAGCAGACGGTGTGCGTGTGGTACCACTGCTGCAAATGAAGGGAGAGAGAGATGGAGAAGTTTGATGGTACACCACAGCACCAGTTGGAAGGCTATTCGTCAGCATGTGCAAGTGCTCATAGAAGCTGTGAATAGCGGTAAAGTTTTATTTGTGTTTTTATCGCTGATGTAATGTAGTGGCTCTTCGCTTTTTTCTTCACACAATTTATTCTTTAGTCATGTAAAGGCGGAAAAAAAAACCTGTTATATTAATGTGTCAGGCAACCGCGTTAGCAACGAACACAAGAGACGAAAAAAAAAGGAAATACTGGTAGGACATATTGCTGTGTATTCTTCAAGAAGTCAGTGAAGAGTATTTTTAAAAGAGCTTTTATCACGCAACAGTTTTATGTGTGTGCTGTTGTCGTCGTGCATTGCAGTGTCAGGTTTCCCCGGATGTGGTCGTACCCGATTGCGTTTTCATCTTGTGGTACATGTAGTGCTATTACTTTGCCATGTAAGGCCGAGCTCGTGTTGCGTCTTTTGGCTTCTACTTCTTTTCTTGTTTTTCTCTTTTTCCGCTGCCCCCTTTTTCTTCTATTGCTGCTACAGCCATCTATGTTGTCTGCTCTGCCAGTGACACGCTTTTGCACTCTTGTCTGAACTCTTCTCCTCACCTCCTTCTTCTCGAACCTGGGCACAATGTCACTACACACTCCCACACAACATTATCCTGCTATGCGTTAAAGATTTCCACCACAATAATAAAGCAAGCATAGAAGACACATGACTGATGCATCTGCCTCCCTCGTGCGGTGTGACGTCCGCCTCACCGACACCCACCTGTACCCCGGTGATGCCGTGGAAGGGTCGGTCGTGATCGACGCGGCCGGCGCCTTCAACTGCGGCAACATACACGTTAAGGTGGTCGGCAAGGAGTCGGTGAGTGTGCTGGTGGATCAGGTCAGCCAGTCCAAGACACCGAATCTGCAGTACGGCATCAGCGCACAGGACTACGTCTACTACCGCGAGGTGGTGACACTCGCGGGGCCGCTCATTACCCAGAAAAACGAGGGGACCACTGCTGCTTTGTCAGCACAACGAACAGGATGCAGCGAGAGGGGCAGCAACGGCGAAAATGCCGATGCAGACGAAGGAGATGCGGCCGACGTAGTCTTGTACAACGAGAGCGTCTGCGTCCGGCCTGGCGTGGCTGAACAAAACCAGTGCTTCGCCATCTCTCAAATGGCAGCGGAGGAGGGCGTGTCGGTGCGCTTCCCTGCCGGCCACTTCGTCTACCCGTTTCGCTTCCGCCTCCCTGATGCGCTGCCGCCAAGCTACGACACCGGCATGTGTGTCAAGGATGGACAGCACAGCAACAGTCAGGCTGCACTGCGCTACTACGTAAAGGTGTACGTGAAGTCACCGGCGCGGGTCGAGCTCGCTTCTGCACGGGCGGACTTCGTGGTGGGTGCGATGCAGCCCGTCGACAGCGTCGCCTTCCCACCTGTTGTGAAGCAGCAGGAGAGCACGAAGCGCAGCACAGCGCTGAAGGCAACGGCTTCGCCTTCTAGCAGATCCTCTCCCTCTGCGCCGCGTGGGGCCGCTGCTTCTGAGGAAAAGCGTTGCTTCGTGCGCCAGCCCTCCAGCTCTTCTGGTGGACGCACCGTGCACTGCGCCTTTTCCACGACTGGCACCTGCTCCTGCATGTCCGGCGGAGCCACTCTGAAAGTCGCCATCGTCACCACGTCCGAGGCCTGCCAGATTGGACGGGACTGTGTGGCGGCCACCTGCCTTATCGCCGCCAACACCACCGCGAAGAAGCTGCGTGGACTGAAGGTTGAGCTGACGCAACTTCTGGCCTTTGAAACTGCAGCGGCGCGTGTCACGCTGCGGAAGACTTTGCTGAAGGCGGAGTGTGCGACGGCGGTGCCGGTTGGCGAGGGCGGCACCATGACGGCGCACACGGCGATTCTCGAACCATCGAGCGAATTCATTCCCTCTATGAAGACGTCTGGACTCGAGGTGCGCTACGTCCTTCGCGTGCAGCTCATCGCCCCGCATGTCGATGGGGCCTTTTATGAGTTTGACGACGTGCAGCTGACCGGCCCAGTGATGGCGCAGGATGGGAAAGGTGCGGCGTCTCCTCCCGTTGGTGCCATGTCTTTCACGGCTCTCCCGCGTGGCCGTCTGACGCGTCGGGAGGCGTACTACGCGGTGCCGGCGCAGCCCTGTGAGACGCCGGTGATTGCGGAGCTGGCGGCTCCCTTGTCCGTGCAGGGATCGCGAGCGGCGTCGCGGCGTGCGTCGCGTCTGAACACGCTGTCAGCTGAAGAAAACTAGGGGGAGTGCATAGGATGCAAAATAGCTTCTCGTGGTTCTGGTGTCGTCGCAGTGAAGTTCTCTATTTCTATCAGTCCCTCTCTTTTCTTATGCCGCCGCAGAAGATGGTAGATGTGGCCATTATTATAAAAAAACAGTGTAGTTGTATGATCGTCATGGTGATCATCGAACGCTCGTCGTATCTCACTGTCTGTTTTTTTCCACCTTCTCTAAGTATCTTGGCGGTGTTAGTGAAATGATAACAATGATGAGTGGGCCCACTTTATTGTGCGGCCGCTATCCGTGTCGACGATTTGTTCACCTCCTCCTTTTCTTTCTTTCCCTCCCTCTCTTTTGCACCACACTGCGTATTTCTCTTGAAGAAATCGGGTGCAATGGTTCTTCTTGGAAGACAACAAAAAAGAAAATGTTGACGACAACCAAAGAGACCAACAGCAATGCATGCAAGTGGGAAAAATGATTTACGAGAGTCGTTCGTCCACTTATCTGTTAACTGGGCTTTCTTTGCTTTGTGACGTTGAGCGCCTTTTCTGTGAGTGGAGAACGCAGATTGATTTTTGAGTGTAACGGAGGTGAACAGGCAAATGTCTTCTACGCTCTCGGCACCTTCACCGACTCTCTCTCTCTCTCTCTCTTTTACCTCCTTTAACTCTCCATCTTCTTTTATCCTGGCTTCGCACTCCTTACCACTGTTGGCGCTGGGCATCATGAACCGTTCTCAACTCCACACACCCAATGACACGTGTCCGTCATTGCAGTAAGTAACACAAAAGGTATAACAGACTAAAAAGAAAAAAAAAAGCAAATAAGGAGTAGTAGCGGTGCCGTTTAACCTCGTCACTCCGGTGGGAATCTCTGTGTGGTCGCTGAGTAAGACCAGTGCTAATCCCCTCTCTGTTTTTTTCTGTTGTTTGTGGCTTTCCCAGTTTTGTAGCTGAGAGGTGAAATAACTCTCTCTTTCTATAGCTGCTTCTGCCTTTACTGCTTCTTGGTTTTTCTTTTTAGCCTCACTCTGGCAGCTGCATCGACATCATCAGTTGTGTGACGAAGAGGTGATCTGTGCAGGCAAAGCCATCAGTGACGCTACTCTGCTGAAACTCTTTTTTTTTCTGCAGTTGTGTCGTGGCAGATTTGAGGAGTACTTAATCTTCGTTGCACGCCACTCACACTGCATTTCATTCGACCGGTACAGCACTACGTGGGACTTTTTTCTTCGTAGACACTCTCCTTGTTTCCTGTTTCTCTCTCTCTGTCACGTGGTGCGCTGCTGACGACAGCAGTCACCAGTGCCAATACTCTCTATAAACTTGTCTGAACAACTCCGCCGCTGCTAAGGGAGCGTAGACCATAGCAGGTGTTCTTGTATTGGTGCTTCTCTTCCTGGCTTTTTGCTAACTCTCTCTCTCTTTGCTCTCTCACACCCTGTGGTTGTCGCTGTGGTAGACACGGAAGAAGGTGAAGGTGGAAGAGAGCAAAACACACCTATTTGTGAGTGTTTTGTCTCCCTTTCCCGTATCACCAAAAGCCAGAAATACACAGCGATATCGATAAACAAAGGGCTTTGTCTGCCGTCCGGGAGTATAAACGGTGTTGACAAACGAGAGCAGCATTTCGATAGCTTATAGATTTATGCGCTTTGCTTTTCTTTTTTTTTTCTCTTCGAGTAGCGTGAAGGCTGAGTATTCTTTTCTTTTGATTTTTTCTGCGTGTGTTTTACTCCATCCCTCCTTGTTTGGAGTCCCCCGCATCGTTTCGCGTGTTGTCATTTCATTCATTCGATCCCTCCGCTTTTTTATTCAACTTGTTTATTTTTTTTTCTCTCAGTAGGAGACTGCGGTGCATCCTTTATTTTCGTCTTCTCTCTCCTCTTTCTATCTTGTGATTGCTTTCTACTTTCAGAATTCTTAGCTTTGTCTTGTTTTCTTTCTTTTGTCACAGCATTTCTTTGCTTCACTTTTTTTGTCGTTTGTCAATTTTGTTCTGCGTTTGCTTGCGCGATACGAGCACCAACAATTGTGCATTTTCAAATCTTGGACGCGCGGCAACACGCCATTCTTTTTCTTTCTCACAGTTGTGAGTCGACTTAACATAGTCGTCTTCTACCTGCAAAGCTATTCCACGTACAAACCCCACGAAGCAGCCGTGATGGCAGAAAGAGAGGAGTTTTCTTCCTTCTTTGCCACCTCGCTGGCAAACCTCAAGGCGCAGACAGCAGCCCCCACTGCCTCCAAGCTGACGGCCCCCACCGCCGAGGAGCGCCAACTGCTGAACTGCACGTCATACGGCACCTTCGCCATCCCCTTTGGTACCTTTCGCCGTGCACTCGACCGCGACGACGCCGCTGCCACCTCCCTCTACCGTCACAGCTCCGTGCTGCAGGGGGCGAGTGTGAGTGGGATCGACCCATTTTCTGACTCCCCCACTCCCTCCTCGTCTTCCTCGTCGTCTACCTCCACCACGTCGTCGTCGGAGCGGGGATTGACGAGCTGCAGGGAGTCGTATGCGAACTACAACGGCGTGTCCATCTTCGGCGATCGGAGCTGGTCGGGCATGTATCGCCTCGAGAGCCCGCTGGGTGCGCCACGGAAGGAGGTGATGAAGATGGCGACAGCGGCAGCCGCACGGCGGCCAGTGATGCTGCCCGTCATTCCCAGCGTGCCGCGCTCTCCCCAATACCACCACCATCAGCACCAACACCAGCACCAACACCTACACCATCATCATCATCATCAGCCGCAGCAGCAGCAGGAGCAGCAGCCTCTGCACCCCCAGCCGCAGTACACGCTCGTAAAGCCTCTGAACACCGTGAAAGCTCCCACGCCGCCACCGATCAAAATCGACTTTAGCAAGGACGACGACGATGAGCTGCTGCCCAACGAAAACAAAACACAGCAGTTCTTCCGTCTGGCGCAGCAGCACCGCGATGAACGGGTGCGGGCGATGGCGCGACTGGAACGGGAGAAGCGGCACGACGAAAAACGCGATCAACAGCGTGTAGCTGCTGCTGCGGCCGAAAGAGAAGCACAGCAGATGCTTCTCCCACCGCGGCCACCCCAAGCGCGGAACTCGTACCCACGTCCGGGCCGCGCGCCACAAGCGCCGATGGTCGCCATGCGTGTTGCCGCTCGTCCACCACATGCCCAGCAAAATGTGCCGTCAGCACTGCGCTTTCCAGCTCCACCGCCAGCGGCGCAGCACCAGCAGCAACGCCGGGCGACGCACAGCGGCCCCTTCATGCACAACAGCCAAGGCGTTGACAACGCGTGGTTTGTGCAGCAGCCGCGCACCGCAGAGGATGACGCGGTGAAGGCGAGTCACAGGAGCCCTTCTGTGTCGAGCAGCAGCAGCAGCAGCAGCAGCAGCGGCAGCAGCTGGTCCAGCAGCTTCAGCTGTGATGGAGAGTCCGCTGTTGCAGCGGAGGACAGGGAGTTGTGGGGCGTCTGCCCGCGTCGTGACTTCCCCCTTGTGCGCTCCCCCAACTGGGCAGCACTGGAGGGGACTCACGATGGAGAAAGCGAGGGAGAGAGCGAGATTGGCAGCGGGGTTTCGTCTGTCTCGAGCTGCAGCCGCAGTGAAGTCGCTTCGCTGAGTGACGACGAGAGCGAGGAGGATGCGAGTGTGGAGGTGATTGTGGCGACACCGCCGGTTGAGGCGTTCTTCTCTGTGCCCTTTCAGTCCGCAGCACCAAAACCACAGCCGCGTTCAACTTCCACTGCGGCAGGCTCGGCGAATAAACCACCCTCATCGTCAGCGGTGCGGACGGCGGTTTCTATGTACGCGTTGAAGATGCACCGCGCAGCCGTCAAGTCCGTCGCAGGGAAATCCAGCACCGCCACCGGGAACTCCACGGCAAACCTTTCTGATTCCTCGTCGAGCGGCTCCAGCGGTGACTCGTCGCGTGCCTCGACAGCAGGTGCTCGTGCAACGCCAGAGGTAGCCGTGCAGCCTCGTCACCACAGTGAGGAAATGGTGCGGCAGCAGGGACGCGCACCAACAACAGTAGCCGCTACTGCCACGACGAGGGTTATGTTCCGTCCTCGCTCCCCGCTGCGCAAGGATGGAGTCGCGGTGCCCTCGCTGCGTTATCGCCGTGCCAACGGTTTTCGTCGCATCTTCAAGGGTATCTTGTGAAGAGAAGATGATAAGAAGGCCTTCAGAAGCTTGATGGCGTTTGAGATCGTGGGAGTGAAGTTGCAGTGCGCGGTGCATTTTCAGCGTGTGACACCCTCGCTATTTTTTTTTTTTTTACAGTTGATTTGATTTGTGCCTCCGCCCCGTCTCTGTTTTCATCCGAACTCGTGGCTGCACGCTCTTTTCTTTTTGTCTCTTTTTGCCAGATTTTCTACCGCGGTAAGCACATGATGTGAGGTGCTGTATTGTGTGCAAGGGAGAAAAAAAAACACCGGTATTAACCGTCACTCACAACCCAGCATGTATCTGCACTTTACTTTACTGCTTTTTTTTTGTTTTAATGTGCACATTTTTTATTTCAATCACGATATGTTGACCTTCATACGTTTCCCTTTTTTCTGTTCTTTTTCTTCCTCCGTGTATTTTTGCATATGTCTCGCTCACCTATTCGCCCGTTTTCCTTTTTGTTAAATCTCTTTGTACTTTTTTTTTGGGGAGGTGCAAGTGTTAAGTGCAAATTGTACCACCTTTCTCTTGACTTTTTTTCCCTCTCTCTTTCCTTCTCACTGACTTCTATTTGGCTGTGTTTGCGATGGTTTTTGGCATCTTAACTGCTTATTGTGGACCATTTTGTGCCGTTTTTTTGTTCTTTTTTCTTTGTTCTTTCTCTCTCTCTTGTTGTGTTTGTGTAATGAAGCCGTTCGTTTCCTTCCTACTTAAAGCAGAGGAGGAACTGCTTCGACTCGTCTTTAGTTTAATTTACCGCTTCTCATTGTTCTTCCAGATCGGAAAGCGCATTAATGGAGTTGCGTTTCGGTCAACTGTTCTCTTCGGTTTTATCTTCATCTGCTTTTATAGAAATAATAACCTTTTTTTATCTCTTTCTCATCTCTGCCTTTTTTTCTTACTTTACCGTTTTCTCTTAGCTGTTTTTTGTTTTTCTTTTCCGAGTGCAAGCGAGTGCCACATGTCCAAAAACGTTCTCCTCCTTTTTTATGTTTTCCCCCTTTAGCAGCAGTGACTTCTTTTGTTTCTCCACATCAGCTCTCCGCAGTCTGCGCGGCTGATGGTGCGAAGCAAGAGTAGTACTTATAGTCTTGTTTTTTCCTGATTGTTGTGGTCTCTCGAGCGACGTACAGCTTCGTACAAGGATGTCCTTGCAGTTCTTCTCTCACTCTATTCTTGTTCAATTTCTTACCTGTTCTCCCTCTCTGTCTCTCTCTTCGTGTTGTGAAACCTGTGTAGCACTCCGAAGAGCTGCGGATGAGCGAGATGAGCGAGTTATCAAGACCTTCATGGCTGCGAAGAGCTTGAGAGTTTACAAAAAAATTCCCTCCCGCGAGTCGCTGTTCTTTCTACTTATCTGTTTCCCCCTCTCCCGTGTTTTTGTCTGTAACCTTTTTTCTCCCACCTCGCACTCATGCTTTTTCTGTAGTCGCAGAGGCTGCGGTTGTGAATTTAACCCGCACCTTTTCTGTCTGTTTTTCTATACTGCTTTTTGAGCGAGGGTCCACGGTAGCGGAATGTCATTTTCTGGATCTCTTTCGTTCCAATCCGAAAAAAAAACACACCCACATACTTAGGAACACTCTGTCAAAGGAGCTCAGTGTCTACGTGCGTCTAATTCTGCGGTGCTTTTTGCACTTCTTCTCTTTCTTTCTTCTTTGGTCACCTGTGAGTTTTTGCCCAGACTTTCGTTCTTCAACTACATAGTGCTGTGCTGGCGGTGTAGATACCGTTTTTTTTCTTTTTGTGTGTCGCGGTGCTCTCTCTCTTTCACTCACACGTGTGTTGTTTATCCGCTTTCTTTCCTATGTGTCAAGATTCTTTTTTTTTTTTTCAGAATTTTCAGATAACGTCCCCTTCTCCCTCCCTTGAAATAGGGTGATTGCCGAGTAAGGTGAACAGCGGTTGCACCGCAGTGAGTGTTTTGGTTTCTTTTTTCTGGTGCGTGCGTGTGGCTTGCGGGTATCTCCCGTCCTTGTGCGCCTCGATCTATTTTCTGTTATTGTTTACTGAGTGTGGCTTTGTGCCGCTTTGGTGTCATTCGCGCTGTGTAGGATGTCAGGTTATTAGTATTAAGAATCTCATCTCTTTTTGCTTCTGGCTCACTCCGTGTGCGTAAAGGTCACGGTGGGCTTGTTGTGCTATCTCTCTCTTTTTTTTTTTCATCTGCTTGTGTGTATATGCGCAGATGCAAATGTGCGGTCTGGTCTATGAGCTCCTCGTACTTCACAGCCCAAACCTCACGCTACTCTTTTTTTTCTTTCTTTCTACTTCCTGTTTTGCTGAGTGCTGTAGTGATGTGAGGCGTGTTTTACTGTTCTCTTTGACAGTGTTTTCTGAATTTTAGTCTTGTCTGTAAAAAAAAAAATATGGCGCTTGACATAGTGCTCTGTTGAGTTGGTGCGTGTGTGCAACGTGTTGTGCGAAAGTTTGCGGTGCTGACACGTTGTTTGCCATACACTCTCTTCTTTCCTTTTCTATGGTTTGCAGGATGGTGAAATAAACAAAACAAAAAATTGTACTATCACTTTGGTGTGAAAGCGAGGACAAACGCTGTGTCGATTTGAGAGACAAGAAACGCATGTAAAGCCTTCTTCTTCCTGTCAAAGCCTCGACTGCTCTCATTCTCCATCGGCTGCCCGCCTTCTCATCGGCCGCGTTGCTTTATTTATTTGTTTTCTGCTAGGAATGAGCCCTACTACTGGTATTCTGTTTGAGGCGACTGTACTTATGATTACTCGACCACTCAATCTCTCTCAATCTCTCTTTTTCTTTTGTTGCTCCCGCAGAGTTCTGCTTCTTCTAGCTCCTTCACAACACACACACCTACACACACCCCATACACACACAACACATAGAAAGATGTCGCGCAATCCGCTCACCATCAACATGAATGACTGCGCAGAGATTCCCAACCCCTACCGTCCGGTTTACCGCGGCATCACCCCCATCGCCCCGTTCCGCACCATCATCTTCTCCTCCACCGGGCACATTGTCTCACACTTTAACAGAAACACCGGCGACGACACAGTTCCGATTCCAATCGGCATTCGCCACCGCAAGCGGGAGCGTGACGGGCCGGAGGGCGGCCTCAGCGGGCCTGCAGCACCCTCTGCTCTTGCCTCGCAGCGCAGAAGGATGTCGGAGCGTCACGTCAGCTTTCGCTTGGAGGGCAGCAGCGAGAACGGGACACAGGGCGGCCGCACAGATGGTGCGCCGTCGGTGGTGGCTGACAGTGCTGCTCCTCGCTCCGCTCTGCGCCGCCCCGGCCGTCTGACGGGGGCGGAGTACTATGACGTCGGCCGGCTGCGCAGCGAGATCAAGGAGCGCGAGCGGCAGCAGCAGCAGCTCGTCAAGGTTTTCACAGAACGCCTCGAGGAGATGGGGAGTCGATTCGAGGCTCGTATTGCAGAGCTGACACAGAAGTTGGAGGAGTCGAACACGCGGTCTGACGCCCAGAAAGAGACGGCGGTGACGCAGATGAGCGAGATGCTGGAGAAGAAGGGGGCGGAGGTGAGTCGACTCGAGACGGAGCTGCGGGCGCTGACGGCCAGCGTGAACAGCGACAAGGGCGAGGTGACGGCGTGCAGGGTTGGGGTGGAGGCGTGCCGACGCGACGTGGCCGCGGTGGACGAGCGTCTGGCGAAGCTGTGTGCACTGCAGGAGGCAGCAGCAAACGCAGGCGGAAACACCAGAACAACAATCGCCACAACACCTGCGCCATCTCCTGCTCGATCCACTGCATTTGGAGCGTCAACAAGCGGCGAGGGGCAACAGACGTCTCCGCAACCTGCCGTAGTGCCCAGCGGCGGTGCATCTTCTGGCTTCTCCTTCAGCGCAAACAGCGCCGGCAACAGCGCGACAGCCAACCCCTTTGGTAGTGCTGCAGCGTCGGCAGAGAAGAAAGAGGCCACCTCGCAGGGCTCACCCAAGCCGCCTGGCGAGACGACGGCCGCCCCTTCTTTTGGCGCTTCCACCACTACTGCTCCTGCTGCTCCTTCTGCCTTCGGTAGCAACGCCTTCGCTCCCTCGAGCGGCACAGGTGCGGCCAACAGCAGCAACAGCAGTACTTCTCCCTTCGGTGGTGGCAATACGTGCACTCCAGACAACAGCAGCACGAACCCCATTCCCTTTGGCAGGACCGACATCACCACCACCACTGCTGTGGGAACGGAAAAGGCGAACGCAGCCTCGGACGGTTGGGCTCTTGCCGCTTCTGCCGCACCGGCAGCCAGCAGCGGTGCGAATGCTGCTGCGCCGTCGTCCTTCACGTTTGGCTCGCCAGCACCTGCGACCGGCGCTTCTGCGGGTACGACTGCTGCTCCTGCCTTTTCCTTTGGAGGCGGCCCACAAGCTTCCACCACTGCACCGCCTGCAGCCGGCGGTGCCTCTTTCGCCCCCAGTGGCGCGTCTTCTTTCGGTGGTGCGTCAGGCAGCGCTGCGACTGGCGGCCCTGCAAACTCGTTCGGTGGCGTTGGTGGAAACAGCATGGGTAATAGCTTTGGAGGTGCGGCCACGAACAACACGGCCAACAGCAACGGCAGCGCTACGACTACTGCACCACCCAGTACGGGCTTCTCCTTCGCTGCCACCTCGAGCCCAAATACAAACACCGCCACTGGAGCTGCTTCAACTGGTGCCGCGCCGTCCGCATCGCCTTTCGGAGGTAGCAACAACGCGGCCACCACCTTCGGCAGCCCGAACACGTCTAGTGCTCCCGCTAATGCGGCCTCGAGCACCTTTTCCTTTGGTGCGAACAACAGCCAGGCCAACAGCGCCGCGAATGGCAACAACGGCAGCAACTCCGTGCTGGGAGCAACAGGAGGGATGGGTAGCTTCGGCGGGTCCTCGAGCTCATTTGGCGGGTCTGCGCCAGCCGGGAGTAGCGCCAGCCCACCGACCTCCACTGCTTTTGGACAGGCAGCCAACGGCGCATCTGGTTCTGCTTCTGCTGCTGCTCCTTCACCCTTTGGCGGCGGTATGAACGGTGCTGCTGGCGCCACAAATGCCTTTGGGGTACCTAACAGAAACAACGCTGGCGGCAACACTACTAACACGAGCAGCTTTGGCACAGGCGGTGGCTTTGGAGCCGCTGCGATGTCCGGTCCAACACCGGCGTTTGGTGGTGCTGCTCCCGCCATGAACAACACAAGTGCAGCTGGCGGCGGTGGCTTTGGTGCTGCGCCGGGGCAGTTTGGCGGCGCTCCGGCAGCGGGTGGCTTCGGCGCTGCCCCGCCGGCCTTTGCCCAGCCCATGAGTGCGGCGCCCGCCTTTGGTGGCGGCGTTGGCGGTGGTGCAGGCGGACCCTCTCCCAACACGAGCCTCCTGGGCTCCACGAAGAAGAAGATGACCAGACGCTATTAGAAATGAATCAGAGCGAAATCAGAGAGAGAGAGAATCAGAAAATCAGATAATCAGAGTTGCTGTCTGTATTGAGAGAAAGAACTTTTTCTGCCGAGATTATCCGCACTTGTTTCCCTGCCTTGTTTAAGTGATCTTAAAATTGTAATGGTGTTTCCTCTTCTTTGTTTCAGACATTTCCTCTTCTTTGTTTCAGACTTTTCCACTTTCTGCAAAGTGTTTCTGTTGTTGTTGTTGTTGTTATAGTTGTCTGCTTCAGAATGAGAGAAAGAGGAAGAGAGAGGCGTGAACCAGATAAAGTAGCGCTGCACTCTTTCACTCACATACAACAGAAGAAATCAGAAGCAGTTATACTGCTGCGTCAGATGCTTACTTCACTGCCTGTGAGCCTTCAGTGAAAAGAGATAGAAAAGAGAAAGAATCAGAACATCCCAGAGTCTACCATAAAAGCTGTCTTAACCTTTTTCTTTCTAGTTAAACAGATGATATTACGACTAATTGCCGGTTGCTGCATTCTGCCCTTTTTCTCTCTTCATAAATGCCATTTTGTTGTTGTTGTCGGTGTGATGGTGCCGTGTGCCTCGACCGTTAGGTGTCTTTAGGCAAGAGTGTCGTCGAGAAAATCAAGCGCGTTTTATTTTGTTTTATTCGCCGTGCTGTAGAGGAGGAAGCATGCGCAAAGGCGAATTCTTGAAAGAGAGTTGTGTACTCCCTCAGATGAATTTGGTGCATTGTATAGTTAGATACGAAAACTAGAACACGACGTGTACGCGTCAACGATGCGGAAGGAGACGTGAAAGAAGAGCTTTTTTTTGTTGTTGTTATACTGGCCTGTATTTTTCTTGTGTTTAGCAGGGTGTTCAACTGCTCACTACTTTGGTAGTGTCACTGACCGGTATCTGTCGCTGTCGACTTGGCCACGCACACAAGATTCGTTGCTCACCTAAGTGACGCTTATCTTCTTGTGTGTGTTGGCACCATCAGTTTTAGATCTTCGAAACTGGCGTCGTTTGTACCAGCAGAGGACCTATGCTACTCTTCTTCTACCAGTATTCTCTACTATTTCCCACTCTCTCTCTCCTTCAGCAGCTATATCTATCTCTCCTACACATACTATCGACACACATCCAGTCACCAAACCACCCCACACCCCACAAAAGATGCCTGCTACATTCCCCGTCAACATCCGCTTCCTCGAGGAGGTCGGCTCAACGATGGAGGTCGGCCGTGAGATGATCGCAGCAGCAGCCGGGCAGCCCTTCGGCGTTGTCGCGGCCATCCAGACCGCCGGCCGTGGCACCGGGGGCCGCACCTGGACCTCCCCCAGCGGCAACCTCTACTTCACGCTCTGCATCCCGCAAAGCGGCGCTGCGGCTTCCTGCGTCAAGGCGGAGCTGACGCCGGTGCTGCCGCTCGTCTGCGGCCTTGCCTGCCGCCGTGCAGTGCTGCAGCTGCTGCACCTCGATGCCGCCTCAGCCGCCTCTCCCGCTGTGGCGGCTGCGGCTGCCGAGGCCTTGTCCACCAAGTGGCCCAATGACCTTATTTTTCGCCACAAGAAGATCGGCGGCACCCTCATCGAGAGCGACCACGACTACTTCGTGATTGGGATGGGGATGAACGTCGCCGTCGCGCCAGCCGTGACAGACGCCGGGCGGGAGGCGACGACGATCAACGCCATCGCGGCGGAGTTCGGCGCACCACCGCTGGAGCCGAAGGCGCTGGCTGGGGCGATTTGGGCCAACTTCTTCGATATCTGCGGCGGTGCCCAGACGACGCGGGCGTCGGTTGTTGCCGACTTTGATGCCGTGATGGACAAGACGCTCAAGCTGCACAAGCGGCTGCCTGGTGGCCGCGACCCGGAGGAGCTGACGGCTGTCTCGCTGAACAGCTGGGGGCACCTGAAGGTGCGTCATGAGGATGGCAGCACGGAGGAGCTCGCTGCGGAGTACCTGTTCTAAAGGAGTGAGAGTGCACATCCTGTTCTTTATTTTTAAACATCGTTTTTATTTTATTTGGTTGGTGTGCTCGCTCTACATGACCGCTAACGCCGCCTATTCTTTTTTTCACCCCCGTTCTTTTTACTTACTCCGCTGCACTACAGGGCTGCGTTCTCGGAGCTCTCCTCCTCTCTCTGTGTCTCTCGATAGTTTCTGCGCCTTCACAAAATGCGCTGTTTATTCATTCTATATTTATCTTTTTTTTTAAAAGGAGTGTTAGTCACGTTCTCATCAGAAAAAAAAAGGGGAAGAGTACGCCTCACACTATGTCCTTTACACGCACATAGTATCTTCAAAATGAAGTGTTGACTCCCACGTCTGAACCTTTGCCTCATAAGACTTGTTTTATGGCTCCGGTATATCCTCTTGCACTCTGGCTGTGTCCAAGCAACTAGCGACGTGATCGTTGTCGGCCTCTAAGCTTTCTCTTTGTTTCACCTCTCGATACCCACTGCGGTAGTGAGCTGGAAAGAGCTGGCGCGGTCTGATGTTCACGGACGTGTGCGTTGAAATTGCTTTGGAGGCCTTTGCGTCAAGAAAAGAAGAAAAGGCTGGACTACTTTGTTTTTTGTTTTTTTTTTATCGTATCGATATGGTCCGCAGAAAATCTAAATGATCTTTGTTTGCTGTCATGATATCATAAGCGCTGACGACGATTCACTAAAGGCAAGAGATTAAAGTTTATCTTATTGAGTACGACTTGCAACCGGCTCTTTGCATAAACGACCTTTCTGATAGTATTCGCTGATTGTTCTGGACACTGCCCGGTGTTTGTTGTTTTGTCTCTCCTGGGCATATGGCGCTACATCGTCTCAGTGGGAGGAAGGGCTGCTTGATCCCTTGCGCATCATATGAGGCACCGTTGCTGCTCCTGTCGCCATACTGCTTGCTATTCGCTCTTTTTATTTCCCCTCACTTCTGCTTTTACTCTCTCTCTTCATCTCTCTTGCTTTGTACCTCTTCTTCCTTCTTCCCACTCAGCAGTCATGCGGAGATTCCTCCAGACGCGGTGGCCGCCCATCGGCCTCGTCGCCCGGCGTCCAATCAGCACCGAGCAGCGTCCCGGCAACGCCCCTCACTCCCCCATCACCGCAAGCAACAGCAAGGAGGCCGCACCACGAAGCGCCGCCGTAGCTTCAGCCTCTTCATCTCACAACACGACATCCGCTGCTCCTCCTATTAAGAATAGCGAGGACCTCGCCGACCGCCTCGCAGCTGGCCGCTCTCCCCACCTAAATCCCGCGTACCGCAGCAAGTGGCAACGCACACAGCAGCAGAGTCAGAAGCAGCAGAAGCGTGAACGTCAGCGCACCACCTTCGCGGATGAGGAGACGATCGGAGCCGAGGCGTCTGCGGACCTCCCGATAGTGCACCCCGGCGCGGAGCTTCCTCCGCTGCGTCAGGGAAAGCTGACCGAGAAGCGAGTAGGGAAGTTTTCCTTTGTGAGTGATCCAAGTGAGCGGGCCAGCCGTGACTTCTACGGGCATGAGGTGCCCAACAACACCCCCAAGCCGAAGCTGCCCATGTGGGCTTCGAGCTTGACCTCGCCGGCGCTGGGGAAGGTGCGGCTGGTGCAGGAGACGTGGATCTCGCAGGACTCGCGTGGTAGCATTGATGCGGAGAGTACGGCGGACTTCGTGAAGTGGTTGAGTGACTCTCTTCTTTCTTCATCCCGTACTGCTGCAGTGGTGCTGAAGGAGCAGCTGGAGAAGAACGTGGTGCTGGACCTGCGAAAGGCAACGGCACGTGGCATCTACGCACGCCGCGCCATTAAAGCAGGAGAGGTGGTGTTGACCATACCACTTGGAACCGCAGCCATCAGCGCAAAAACAACAGCCGTTGTGTCCTCGGTATCCGGAAGTGTAGGCTTTACGCTGAATAGCGAGATGCTCGCGGGACACTCGCAAAGCGCCGCTCGGCGGCCTGGGCTGCCCTCGTACGAAGACATTAAGCGTCTCCTCTCCGTGCAGCGCTCCTCCTTCGACCCGATTCCTCACCCTGTCTTTCTGGACCAGGTGCACGCGGCGTTGTTGCTGGCCTGTGAGAAGGCAGAAGGTAGCTCCAGTCCCCTCTACCCGTATCTCCGGCTTCTCCCGGCAGACGAGCTCTTCGATGACGAGCGCATTAAGGAGCTGCACCGCGGCGTGCTGGACCCGCAGACCCACATGGAGTACACCGAGCACCGCAACCGCTGCCAGCACTACCTGCGGCAGCTGCACAAGGCGTGGTGGAGCTCCTACGAAGCCGCGACGCAGAAGGATGCGTCCAAGGTGAGTGAGGGAGATGCTGCGACTACTGCTTCGGCGTTTGCTGTCACACCTTTGGTGATGAACTCGCAGAATGATCGAGCAGCAGAGGCGAGAGCTGCTGACACTGCCGCACGATCCCCATTATCGCCTTCTTCTGCTTCTGTTGCTGCTGCTACTGGCTCTGTTGTTGCAACGGCAGATGACATCGAAACAAGGGAGTCGTTCGCTGCGGACGCCGCTGCTGACGCCCCTCCGCTGCCCCCGCCTTCGCTGGACGACCTCGTGTGGGCCCTCCGCGTCACGCTCTCCCGGCAAAGAGTGCTGCCCCACCTGCGCGTTCACCGCACCCCATTTGAGCGGATTCGCACCGAGAGCGTAGAGGGAGAAGAGCTGGATTTCTTTGGGAGGGCAGTTATGAAGGCGAAGTACGCCTTTTATCGTCATGTATTGCGTGCCATTGATGCGGATCGAGTCAACGTAAACGCGGTCGACCCCTCGTCGATTCCGACGGTGGTGCCGCTGCTGGACATGTTGAACTACCCACCCGGTGGCGTAGCGAACGTGGAGTACACCGTGGAGGAGGTGAAGCAACGTGCTGATGAGGATGCGAACCAGGCATTAAATGCACCTTCAGCTTCGGCGGAAAGACAGCAGCAGCCTCAACATCAGCAGGAAGAGCAGGAGGGCTCTCCTCGTAGCTATCAGGTAGTGGTGCGTGCCGCCTCTGATATCGAACAAGATGAGGAGCTTACCATCGCCTACACTAAATGTTATAGCGTTGCTTACACGCTTTATCGGTACGGTTTTCTGCCGCTGCACCGCCGTGGTGACGATACGGCGGCGTTGCTGACGGTGAATAGCGTAGATGGCGGGTTCCGGCCTGCTCATGACAGCAGCGAGACTTCTGCTCATACTGCTGCTGCTGCTGATAGGAGGAAGAGGAACGGATGATGGAGCACGCTCTTGAGGAGGGGATGAGTTGAGAAAAGAAGGAAGTAAGGCTTGCAGTGCTCCATTGATCGGGTGAACTTGATGAAACTCCACAGAGGTTGATATAGTGGCGTGAGACTTTTGGAAAAAGGAGGGAGTTAGTCGAGGTGGTGGAGTTGGGAAGGGTGCAGTAAAATGCACGCAAGTAGCTCCTATTTTTTTCTTCTTTCTGCGGCTTTCTGCAATTTGTTGTTCACACTTTCTTTTCTTTAGGAGACAAGGGCAAAACGGAACAGACTATGTAGATGCTTGGCAAACGACGACGCCGTTCTTCCTTCTTTGGTGGGGTGATCTTCGTCTTTTTCTGTGGTGAAAGCTACACCAACTTGTTTTTGGACGCAGTGATGCGATTCAGACAAGGAAAGAGATCGAGAGGCGTAGTTAGAGGTTCTTCCAATTGTTTTTGAAGGTTCATTTCTTACTATCTATACTTTCTGCAGTGTACCGTATTGTCTCGATGTGATCAGAAGATATTTTGCTTCTTTCAGCTTTTCGTTTTCCTACTTTCTCCGCTTCTTTCTCCCGCTTCACTAAATTATCCCGCACCGATTGAATTCTCTTAACATCTTCTTAATAAATCCCTCCGTACTTTTCTACCGATCATCAAACTCAGTTATTTCTCTCTGTACCGTCCTGTCCTACTAACGACACAAACATAAGAGCCATACCCACACGCACGTCTTACTTTCTCAGTGCCTTCTATACAATCTACAAAAGCACCGCTTCTCATCTTCTGTGCTCCGCTGCCCTTTCACATTTCCTTTTTCTCTTTCTGTGTGTTTGGTCCATCTTCCTTCAAGCCGCTTTTCTGTTATTTCCTCTGTTTTTACTCAGACAAACAAGCCCACACACACACACTCTGGCCGGTTATCGCTTTCATTTCTTTCCCGTCTTGTTGTACCCCAGCCTTTTATTTCTGTCTGTTCTCTCCCTCCTGTACTCTCTTTCCTTGCCGATATCATTACTTTTTTCTTCTCTTTTTTTCTTTCTTGTGTATCTCCCGTATTGCTCGATCCTCCGCTGTCAGTAAGAAGAGGCTCGACGTGCAATACACCCCACACTAGATCAAAAACTTTTTTTTTTACCCTCTCTTTCCGACCGTTATACGCGCTACAATGACCGCTGTGCAGCCCGGCCACGACGACCACGTCACCGAGGAGCATTACGCCGTCCCTGCTGCCCACGACGACGGCCCAGCTGCCGAGGCAGAGGCTCCGGCTTCGCATCCGGCCGGCCACCAGGAGCGGGAGCCCTCGCACGAACCTGTTGAGTACTTGGAGAACGAAAACCGAGCTGCCGCTGATGATGACGCCAGCCCGCCTGATGCGGAGGGCGGCGTTGACGTGATGCGCGACGATGAGAGCGACGACGCTGCTGCTGCTGCTGCTGCTGCTACGGAGGAGGAGGAGGCGCCTGCCAAGCCGCAGGTGATTCTGCGTCCGCCGGTGCTTGCCCGCCACCACCACGTCGCGAGTCGTCCCTCTGCCCACGCACCCGGTGCGGCAGGCGCAGCGGATGGCTCGCGTGCTGTTCCGTACGAAGGCAACGGTGTCGTGCACCCGAAGCAGAAAAAGCGTGCCGCGAAGAAGGCCCACACTACTGCTGCTGCTGCTCCTGCACCGCCAGCAGAGGAGGGCGCCGCTGCCGCACCTGCCCAGCCCGCCGCAGCCGCTGATGCCCCTGCGAAGAAGACCAAGAAGGCGAAGAAGGCGAAGCAGACTGCCGCTGCTGAGGAAAGGGACGCTGCTGCAGCCACGCCGACAAAGAAGAAGTCCAAGAAGGCTGCCAGCAAGAAGAAGGCGCAGCACGCCGACCCTGCTGCTGGGCCGGACGCGGTGGTCATCGAGGAGCCGCAGCAGCAGACCGCCCCCAAGAAGAAGAAGTCTACCAAGAAGGCGACGTCCGCTGAGGTCGCTGAGGCCGCTGCTCCGGCACCGGATGCCGTTGCGGCCAAGCCGGCACCGAAGAAGGCGAAGAAGAGCGCAGCCGCCAAGGCGCCTCTCGTCACGGATGTGGCCGCGGCCGCTGAGGGCAGCGCACCGAAGAAGGCCAAGAAGGCGAAGAAGGCTGGAAAGAAGAAGGCGCAGCAGCAGCACCAGCAGGAGGAGTTTGCAGCTGCCGAGGCGGAGGCGCCTGCGGAGGCCGTCGCGGTGATGGTGGTGGAGGAGGAGACGACGGAGATTACTACCGACACCACAACGGTGACGACGACAACTGTTGTGGTGGTTGCGGCAGAGGCCCCAGCGGAGGAGGCGGCGGAGGTGCCGCGTGTGACACAGCCGGAGGCCGAGCCCGCCGCTGCAGAGGGGGAGGAGGAGGCTGAGGAGGATGTTGTGATTGACGACGCTGACGCTGCTCCTGCTGCTGCGCCGGCTGCGGCTCCCCACGCTGAGTAAGGGACGTGTTGTTATTCGTCTTTGTATTCCCAAAGTGTTGTTTGAGTGTGCGTCGTGAGAGAAGGTATATGTCCGCATCATTTGAACTTTTAGTCTTTCAGCTTTGTTGGTGCCTTTTTATTTTTGTAGCTGGCGCAAGTAAAGGCACGTGTTTCCCTCTTTTTGTTTGTTCTGGGTGTTCTCTGCCTTCTCTTTCTTTATTCCGGACAAATACGAAGAGACGGAGAGCGTAGCAGGGATTGGACAATGACGGTGTTACCGCTTACGTGTTCGCCGTCCTGTGGTGGGCGTATCAGCAAGTGTGTCTGTGTGTATGGGCGTAAAAGAGAGCGAGAAGGCTTGGACAAAACAGGAAATCATCTTGAAGGGAGTCTCAGTGGAACTCTTAGCATGTCGCCTTCTCCTCTCTCTGTGCATTGTTTGTTTTATCCTTTTTTCATGTCTTCTCCTCCCATACTATTCAAAAAAAGGCAGCGGGGTGGTACGTGACAATAAAACAATGTCTCCCTCCTTCTGTGAGTGTGCGACCTTCGGTTGTGTTTTTTTTTTTCTCTCTTAAAAGGCTTTACTGTCGCGAGGTGGTGCTGGTGTCCCACCAATACCAGATGATTGTGGCGTACTGAGTATTCAAATAGAAAACAAACAAACAGAGAATGACGATCCTGATTGAGAAGCCGAGGTGTAGACGCGGCTGTCTGCGGAGAAGGATTGGGCTTTACTCTTCACCGACTTTACAACAGCGCTTCAGACGGCGCAGCACGCTGATGAGGGCGATGCATCAAACCTTCTTGTCGTCTACTGAGGCATATGTGACAGATGAAACCGGAGCGGTGACCATGATGTTTATTCGCTAAAAAAAAATAGAAGACAATAAAGGTGTTCGGAGTTGTGCTTTGGACTTTGTGGTATGCCCATCAAATTCTCCTAGCATTCATATCTTCAAGCTTTTTTTTTTCCATGCTACTCCCACTACCACTCTACTCTCCTCTTTCACTCTTATTTTTTTCTCTCGTTCTCCCTTCTACGTCAACGGAAAGTTTCATCGTGCGCGTGCGTATTTTCGCGTCTGAGAGCCCCTCATCATCTTCGCAGCGCGTCGATCTTCACCTTCACAATTAAGTAATTAAAACAAAAAAAACACACACACACACACAAAGAAGTGGAATAAACAAAGCACACCTGTTTTCCCCCTCTCGTATCGGGAGTGCGGTCCTTCTTTGCTTGTATTTATAGGCATTGGTTTATTTTTGTTATTATTGTCACCCTTTTAAAACCTGGGTTTTCTCTTTTTTTTTACTCTATCATTTCATTTTTCTGTTCATTTCGTCCTCGGAAATTTGCCTACGCGTTCCTCTGTGCCTACGAGTGCACGCTATTTTGTTTTTTTCTCCTCTTTTCCCCCTCCTCCTCTTCTGGTAGATTCATCTGGTCTTTCTAGTTCACACGCAGTTGCAGCGCCTGCAGAAGAGAAGCCAGATTCCTTTCTTTCTCTTCCTTTTTTTTCTCGTTGTATTTCAACGCTATTCCCCAGCTTTTTTTTGTGTGTGTGTTTCTCTGCGCAGAGTCGTGTTTGTGCGAGTGTTTGCTCTTTTTTCGTCCTAGATAAGCGCATTACACCATCCGTCCTTTTTGTTTCTTTCTCTTCTCTTTCCCTCTCGTCTTGCTTTAAAAAGGAGGAAAGAAGAAACGGAGCAAAACAAATCACGACGCAGTAAAAAAAAATAGGCATTTTTGTTTTTTAATCAGCGGGAACGGTGACCACCAATTTCGCCTCATTCTCCGCTTTAGTTTCTTTTCTTCATTATAAACTGATCTACATTTCTCTTGTTTGCCTCTTTTTTTTTTCATTTTTTCTCTCTCTGTACTCTTGTCTTGCAATTGTCTTTCTCTGTCTTCTTCTTCTTCTTTTCTCTTGCGTCTTGGTGTATTTGTTTAGTTCTGCTGATCGTTGACACTGACAACCCAAGTGGCATAAGAAGAGAAAAGAAGTACACAACAGAACATTTTTGTCAATCTCCACATTTTTCTTCCAAAAGCTAATCGATAGATCACCGTTTTTTTTTTTGCTCTTCCACTTTTCTCCTTTCTGTTTCTCATATTTCAGCCCACTGTATTTATCCCGCTGCTCACGCTGTTTGCGTGTACGGCAAATAAAAAAAGGAAGTAAGGAGAAGACTCAGACATACGCCCCCGTCTTAATGGACCAGTTTTTCCTTCCGGCCTACATGGCCACGCCAGCGATGATGGCCACTCCCCTCTTTTCCACGCCTGGCTATCACGTCCCAAACATCTCCACCGTCATCCCGACCGGATATTCACCCTTCCAGCCGATGCCGGCGATGTCTGCCGCCTCCTCTCTCGCCTCCATCAAACAGCAGTCACGCGCCGAAGTCGTCTCCCGCACGGTGCACCTGCGCTGCCTGCCGCCGTCGATGAAGCAGCGCGAGCTGGCGGATGTGTTTGACCTCTGTGGCGAGTACCTGCGTGTGCGCATTTGCGGCAACGCGGCGACGCACCAGAAGTGGGTGTACGGCTTTGTGGAGTTCGCGACAACGGAGGCCGCTGCTGCGATGCTGACGCACAGCGGGATGGAGCTGTCGAACGGCGCGGACAAGCCGCCGCTGCGGCTGAAGTGCAGCCCGTCGAAGCAGCCGATCCTGGACTGCATGGCGTACGACGCGGATGTGGTGAATGGGACGCCGTGCGGGTTTGGCCGCGGCTACCTTGCCGACTGCACGCTGAACGACGCGCTGCTGGTGGTCGGCACGAGCAGCAGCACCGCCGTGGTTCCGGCAGGCGCGACAACGCCAGCGACGGGGCAGACGGCGCCGGCAGTCGCCTCTCCGGTGAACAGCAACCTCAACGGAGCCACCGAGACTGTGTCCGTCCACTCCGGAGTGAAGACGTACGACGACGTCTCGCTGGAGGCTGATGGAGGTGGCAACCGCTCCACGACCCACACCTCCGTCACCGCCAACAGCAGCATCGGTCTGGTCAATGAGCTCTGCTCGCCTCTCAACGTTGGCGCTCCCGGCCTCGATGGGGTACGGTTTGCGGCTTCTGCCCAACCCTGCGCCATCCCCCTCGAGGCCCTCAAGTCCACCTCCTTCACGCAGCTCGTGTCGGGCAGCAAGATCGGCAACGTGGGGGAGCTGGACGTGATGCAGCAGCTCGCGGCCGCATTCCAGGGACTGCGGACGACGGCGGCGGCGGAGGAGGGACCGCTGGACGGGCCGGCGATGGTGCGGCGTGCCGAGACGATGGCGCTGGACGCGCTGACGCGTGCGAGCCACCTGTCGTCGGACACCCGCATCCAGGACATCCTGTGCGACCTGGGCCAGCTGCTGTCGTTCCTGGACGGTGGCGCTGCGGTGACGGGCGGAGCTGCGCAGACGGCGTCGGGCGACTGCACGGCGACGCTGCCGCAGCGCGTGACGCAGCTGCGGATGCTGGCGAACCTTGTGGGTGCGCTGCTGTGCCTGCTGCGGCGCAGCGTTGCGGACGCGGTGCCCTACGTGGAGGCGGTGCTGGTGACCTTTGCGCAGATCCCGCCGTCGTCGCTGCTGCTGCGGGCACGGCAGAAGGAGCACAGCGGCAACTCTGCAGCCCAAACGAATGCTGCGGCCAAGGGTACGGCGCCTCCTGCCTACACAGCTGAGCCAAACTCCGCGGAGACGGCGCGGCGTCGTGAGCAGATGCTCTCCCTCCATCGTGGTGCCAACATTGATGAATCTGTTACCGACGCACTCCTGCATCTCATCGATGACGGGGAGGAGGACCAAGCACATGTAAGCACCAACGTTGCTTTCTCTCCCGGTGCTTCGAGTTGTCAGCACGTGGACCCTTTCACGCTGAGCAACACGATCCAGAGCGCGGCGCACACGCAGCAGCAGGCGATGACGCAGTCGCGTGCCTCTCTGCCGCCGTACCATTCCTCTGTCTCCTCCCCCAGCGACGAGAGCATCGCTTTTCTTGACTCCACCGACCAGGACGAGCTTCTCCGCCGTGACGTGCGCTTCTCCAGCTATACTCTGCATGTGCTGGTGTCGATCGGCGTTGCGATGGAGGGTGTGCAGCCGGCCCTCTCCCGCGGTGCCTACACACTCGTCAACCGCCGCGCGGCTGAGATTTTCGGTGCGGCGAACACGAAGGTGGTCCGTGCTCTCGCGACCCCGTCGGTGAATCCGCACCTTCTCGAGTCGTTGTTTCCTGACGCCGCACGTGAGGGATGCGGACGTGATGTCACCTTCTTCCCCCGCCGCTTTTTCGACACGGTGAAGGCCACCTGTGTCGCGGTGCGTGACGCTCGCGGGACGGAGGGCTTTTACCGTTTTCTCCCTCCGAACTACGTTGTCTCGCTCTTTGAGGCGTAGCACCTCCGAGTGCGACGTATGTATCAGAGAATACGGTCGCCTCGTTCACTCTCGTTTTTATTATTATTATCTAGTAGTGTTCTCCCCACCCCGTTTTTACGCTTTCTTTCTTGTGTTTTGCTTTCCTCCCTCACCCTCTTTCTTTTCTCTTCCTTTTCTCTTCTGTTACCTCTTTTTTTTTTTTCGTCCTTTTTTTTTTCTCGCTTTGGGTTCGATGTTCTGTCCTTTACCTCCGCCTCCTTCCTGTATTTATTTTTTCTTTTATTCTAATTGCGAAGGGTTTCCTCTCCACACACTCTTCTTTTTTGTTGTTTGCCTTGTCTTCTTGTCTTGTTTGCCAGCGAATGACACGGAACTCAAGCAAAACCTTTTGCCTCCGGTGCGTGTGTGTGTTTTCTTTACTTTTACCGTTTCGAATCTTTTGTGCGCTGTAATGAGCTTTCTTTTGCCCTTTAAAAACTCTTAATTTTCTGTTTCTTTTTCAAGTTACATGTAGAACTGTTTTGCGAAGTCAGTGGCGCGTGAATGGTCAGCGTTTTTTTTCTTTTTCTCTCTCTCTCTCTCCATCAAAATCCAAAACGATATCCGGGGAGAAGAGCTTCATCTGTTGCTTTGCATTTTTATTTTACGGTCTTGTGTGACTCTGAATGAATTGCTACGACGCGCCTGGGATGAGTCTGTAGTTAATTGAGTTTTGGCGTGCCATTTATTTTCTCTTACTCTCTTACTTACTTACTTACTTTCATTCTTTTCTTTCTTTTCTTGCTTTTTTCCTGTCCAGTAAACAACAATACAAAAAACAATAATAATCACCACTGCCCTTCTCGGTGTCCTTCAGTCCCACTGTTTTTTGTCGCTTCAGATATTTTCTTTGCGTCACGGCAAGCTGGTGCCACTGTTTAAGTGGGAACTCTTCTTCTGCTTTTCTTCTTTCCCCTTAACTCAGTTTATTATTATTATTTTGGTTTGCTTCCTGATACCCGCCACTTAAAACTTTGTTTACGCGTTCCACATGAACAGTTTTCCTTCTCGATTTTTTATTTCCCCGTTATCACTATCACTTTCACAAACACACCCACACCACCATTCACTCTCTCACTCACACACAATAGCTGAAATCGGGTTCTAACGTTTTCACGCACAATGCAGATAATAGTCTGTATAGTTCGCGAGACAGATTCTTTGTTCCTTGCTTTTCTTTTGTTTCTTCTCTTTTGTCTCGACACTCGTTCTCTTTCTCTTTTATTTCCTTTTCTCTTTTCTTCTCGTTTCCCGTGATAGAAGAGTTGGCTTCTCTTCTAGAGCCTGAACATCTTCGTTTCTTCACCTCCCTACGCACTTTTTCACTTTCCTCGCGCTTCCGTCTTTTATTTTTCCTCCGCCTCCTACCATACCTAAGGCTACTGTTATCTTTTGTTTCTCTTCACTGTTGTAGACGCACTCACTTTTGAATATATATAATTATGTGTTGTTTCTGTGTGCGCCTCTCTTAAGTGATAAAAGCCGCAAAAAAAAAATCACACACCAAACTAAGAGGCTTCCTTCTGCACTCGCTCTCTTTTTTTTCTTTTGTTTTCGTTTTACTGTGAAATAAGAAAGGCTTCTCTTGATTTAAACTATTTTCTCTTTTTGAAGTTGTGCACATCATAGTATGTATGAGTCCGGCGCGTGACTCAGCGAAGAGAGTTGGCGTCTGCGAGACAAAAGCGCTAGAACTTGATGAAGACAACTTATAGGAGTGTGTCCAAAGAAAAAAAAAATAATTAATGCGAGCAAGCAAAAAGAAAATAGTTTTCTGTGACACCTAAGCGGAAGGGAAGAGACTGAGAAGAAAAGGTTATAACTTTTCATTTTGCGTTTCTCCGCTCTGTGCAGGTGTGCAAGAAGTACAGTCGATGCAGACGTGGCCACTTGCTGCGATGTCACTGTGCCTCTTTTCACCTTTCTGGTGCGAGAAATAAAATGCGGTGCGATGTGCAAGTAGTGTCCAACAAACGTACACACAGCACTCTCGTAAAACGTAGCACCAGTGTGATAGCTTGACACCTGAGATGCAAGTGTGTATGTGCACATTGTACAAGTGTCATATCACTGTGTGTCTCTTTGCTCTGTGTTTGTGCGGATGTCGTGAACAAATATTTCCCATCAATCTTCTCCTTTTTTGCCTCCTCTTCGATCTGCTTTATCTCTTGATGTACACTTTCTTCCCTCGTACCTCGCTCACTTTCTTGTGCTTCTTGCCCTTTACCTTTGCCGACTACTAGTCACTGCGTTTGTTAAGCCACCAACAAGTGCAACTTCACTCGTCGCCGCTTTTTTTTTTCCTCCCCACTCTCACCCCTTTTTTCCTCACAACCCTACCGCTGTCAAAGCAAAGCACTCGTTCACATCGATTGCAATACCAGATACAAACAAAAATAAAGGAAGCGCATTCACCCCCCTCACACACACACAAACAGCGCGCTTCGTTTAGTCAACACAGTAAGCAAGCTTGTACAGAGCTACGCGAGTAGGTTCTCCATATCAGCTCGTACTCCTCTGTTCCGAAAACAGCGACAACATCAAAAAAACAAAATACACACTTAAGCAGAGTGAGATCGCGGGAAAGAAACTCAACGTTTTGACGCAGAAACAAAAAACCATCTCTCTCTGTGTGTTGCGCGTTTTCTTTTTCTGGTCTTGTTTCCCCAGTCCCTTCCCAGCAGGCCGACTTTTCTTCTGACTTGTTTCGTCACGTTCCCCTATTTGCCGTGTTCCCACTTTATTTATCATTTCCACAATCGCTTCTTAATTGACTTTCGTCGTTATTGGATTTTTTGGGCGAGGCGAAGCGCAGAATTCAGTGGCTTTTTTTTTCAGCGGTTTGTTACGCGTTCGATTTGGTCGCTCTGTCTCACGTTCTTGAGTCAAGTTGCGTTCACAATTGAAAACGCTTCTTATTTATTTATTTATACCATCGCCGACCCTCACACACACAGACACAAACACGCCTTCGGGCATCCTTCATCCACTCACACCATTCCCAATCTCTTTCTCTTGTTTTGCCTGTCGAAGCGGTTGCGCATCTTATTTCTTTATTTTTGTTGTCTCTCCCCCTTATCTTTTTGTCCGCTGTGATCGCAAACATCACCTCTTCTCTCCCACCCCCACTTTGTCTCTACGCTGTTCTCTGTTCCACTTTTCTCATTTTTCATTTTTTGATCGACGGCGTCCTTCTCCCTCCCTGCACAGATACGGAAGTGGAAAGAGTGCTTGTACTTGTGATATCACTGCTGTTTAATTTTTTTTAATATTCTCTCATTTTGATCTGCCGCTTTCAACACTCTTCGTTTCCTTCGCTCTTCTCCTCTCGTCCGTTTTTTGTCATTTTCACACTCGCTGGTGGACAGGAAGAGAGCGAAAGTGGAGGTCATATTCTGTGTGAAGAAGTGAGAAGTTTTCTTTGTATTTTTCTCTTTTCTTACCTCGCAAACGCACCGAAAGAATTACAGCAAAAGGCGTGAGAAGGCGTCAAGGATTATTGTGGCTGTTTAAGAAAAAAAAGGGCTTCTTTTAAAAAAAAAAGGCTAGTAGCATTTTTTATTGAAGGTTGTGTCTTGCGCATTTTTCCGTACTATTCTATCATTTACTCAACACATTTTTTTTTCCTCTCATCAACGTCAGCAAACATTCGCCTAGTGAGCCGCTCACCTGAAGATCATAGACGTATCCTCTGCTAGTTTTTAACATAAAAGCCGGCACCACCAACAAGGAAGCAACATGAGCTCATCTGAGGGATCAACGCACCTGCCCTCGCCACCCCGGCAGCGGTGCGCAGCCGCCGTCCGACAACGCAGCGACCCCCAACACCGCCACGGCACCCTTCCTCCCCTCGTCTCTGTTTGGTAGCCCGCTCGCTGCTTCCCCTTTCACGACGAGCTACACACCTTTCCAGACGGTGAGCTCGGTCTCCAACACATCATCGCGCGCGTCTGTGAAGCAGCACTCGCGCGCGAAGTCGTCTCCCCGCACGGTGCACCTGCGCTGCCTGCCGCCGTCGATGAAGCAGCGCGAGCTGGCGGACGTGTTTGACCTGTGCGGCGAGTACCTGCGTGTGCGCATTTGCGGCAACGCAGCAACACACCAGAAGTGGGTGTACGGCTTTGTGGAGTTCGCAAAAGTGGAAGCTGTGGCTGTGATGCTGACGCACAGCGGGATGGAGCTGTCGAACGGCGCGGATAAGCCGCCGCTGCGGCTGAAGTGCAGCCCGTCGAAGCAGCCCATCCTGGACTGCATGGCGTACGACGCGGATGTGGTGAGTGGGACGCCGTGCGGGTTTGGCCGCGGCTACCTTGCCGACTGCACGCTGAACGACGCGCTGCTGGTGGTTGGCAGCAGTGGCGTGGCGGCAGCACAGACGGGGTCGGCCAGCGGTGGCAGCGCGAAGAACAACGGCAAGAGTGGAGGTGCATCGGGTGGCGGTGGTCGCAGGGCTGCTGCTAATCGCGCTCTCACCGCGCTCACCATCTCCTCTATTCGCAAGACGGCTGCCACTGGGTGCGGCTGCGGTTGCTCCGGTGTAAACTGCTGTGACTGCTGCCGCTGCTGGAAAGGTGAGAAGGCGGAGGGAGGGGAAGAGAAGGGGGCCGCAGCTGCTGTTGGTGGTGGGTGCTGTGGCGGTGGCGGTGGTGGTGCTACTGCGACGACGGCCACCGTCACAACAGGGAAGTCCGACGAAGGCGGCCTCACAACGGCTACGACGGAACTCCTTACGCGTGCTAGTTTTGCCGAGGCACCTGCTACGGACTTCACCAAAACCTCTGCCACCTTCGCCGATCTTACCCTTCTCCCCTCCTCCATGAATGTGGGGGAGCTGGACGTGATGCAGCAGCTCGCGGCCGCCTTCCAGGGACTGCGGACGACGGCGGCGGCGGAGGAGGGACCGCTGGACGGGCGGCGA